>JAVJIX010000133.1:140000-272500 GCA_036785185.1 Paratrypauchen microcephalus
TCTTGTTTCCTCATCACAAACAGACCTGTAGTTGTGTTTTGTTTCATTCACACATGTTTAACACACAAATCCTGCATATTTAGGCTGAGTTCTACTCTGACATGTGAATGAAAAACACAGCTCCACGTCTGTTTTTGATGAGGCAACAATATTATAACACGGCTTAAAGCTCACAAGAGTCACTTCTGTGCCATGTGGGACCTTTAACAATAAACCAGGGTTAAAAAAAAAAAAAAAAAAAAAAGGTTCAGGCTAAAGAGCAAATTCCACTATAGAATTCAGATGTGTCTCCAGTTTAAACTACGGACAGACCCAGCTAATGTTATTTTAATACCACATAGAAAGCCATTGTCTTCTATCTGGAGTCGGGCGTGTGTTTGTGAATGGGTCAGTGGGTCAGCTGCAGGATTGGCGGGTGGCGAGTGCTAAGCCTTCTGGGTAAGGAGGGGGCGGGTCTCTGGTCTCTTTGGGGTCAAATGTTAACAGGGGTGAAGAGGTAATTGATGTGAGGAAATGCGAGGAGACCTGTGGCTGGGTGGGTTTCAACTGACCACCAGAAAAACAAAACCAAAAAGAGATGAAAATATAACATTCCTTATTATAATGGTCTGAAACAAAATGTATAAATCTTGGGGTCAGCCATCTGCTCATATCTATGGATATGTCATTGTTCTGCTTGGAATGTTCCACAGTGTAACATTAAACAGTTCTACCTTACATTTATTCAATTACAGGTGGTTTTATAGCTCAAAACAGTGATGTCATTGGAGACAGGTGAGGTCAAATGAAATGAAAAATAAATTAAATGGTTGTATTTATCCAATGGTTTGTACTATAAAGTTATTTTCTATTTAACTTTGCCATTTTAATTCTTTTTTAATTCAAAATTGCTGAATTTTCACTTTTACCGTTAAAGGAAAAGTAACGTTATTTTACAATCTGAGCCTTCTTTCGGTAATAAAACAAGTCGTTTGACTCACCCATAGCAGTTTGGTGTCATTTGGAGCTGTTTGGTAAAAGTTATGTTGTAGCGTATCCATTAGCGTGAGTACTCGGGGCATTACTTTGCGGTCTCCAAATAACACAAACTTTAGCACTTTTCAAATCATAGAAGCTCGATGTCTTAGTCTACGCTTTCGTTTGAATCAAAAGTGGCCTGTAATCCGAGATTTATCCATAGTTTACAGCTTTGCGTTTCATGTTTGGGTCCCGGGAGCTGAGAGCACAGTCCGCACATGTGCACTGGCGTCCTCATCAACTCGAAACTATGGCTATTACAGGCTACTTTTGCTTCAAACAAAATCGTAGATTAAGACATCGGGCTTCTATGATTTGAAAAGTGCTAAAGTTTGTGTTATTTGGAGACCGCAAAGTAATGCCCCGAATACTCACGCTAACGGATACGCTACAACATAACTTTTACCAAACAGCTCCAAATGACACCAACGTGCTATGGGTGAGTCAAACGACTTGTTTTATTACCGAAAGAAGGCTCAGATTGTAAAATAACATTACTTTTCCGTTAAAATACTGAGAAGAGACGTGTGGAGAGGCATTCGTGCCTCACATGGACTGACTGTAACCTGCTTTCGTTCGTTCCGATTCGAAAGACAGCGTGGCAACGAGGCGAAGGGAGCTCTCCTGACTTTGGGAGCCAATCAGAGAGCGGGGAGGGGTGGAAAGACTGTGACGCGTGCTACTCGACAAACGGAAACTTGTAGTTTGAACTGACAACTGACATGATTGGCTCTGGGCTACGTATACGCCAAATGATAGACATTCGTAACGCCC
Source organism: Paratrypauchen microcephalus (assembly GCA_036785185.1). Classification (NCBI taxonomy): domain Eukaryota; kingdom Metazoa; phylum Chordata; class Actinopteri; order Gobiiformes; family Gobiidae; genus Paratrypauchen; species Paratrypauchen microcephalus. The sequence goes on from JAVJIX010000133.1 coordinate 141,792, forward strand.
AATAAACGGCCGTTGGCGATCGTAAACCACGCCTACACTACGAGATATTTACTAGGTGCTCCCAGACCATATATCACTTGTGATATGGTCTGGTGTAAACCAGGCAAGACTGACTCTGCTGTAGCTCAATAGTGACAGATTCTGTGCTAAAGCGGCTGTGAAAAGGCGTCGGTTGAGGCAGGTAGTTACCTGGCCTCATGGTAGAGGCACTCGTCTTCTGCAACTCCTGGGGCAGCAGATTAGTGACAGCAAGCTACAATTTAGAGTTCGCAAGTCAAGTTTAATAATCTGTTTACTTTCTTCTTCTTGTCTGGCCCTACTTTTAAAATGGAGGAACATTTCATATTAAAGCTCAAGCAGTTTTCTAAACTGGAATTTCGGTTGAAGCAGGAGGTTATAATTAAAGAAAGGCCAACACCGGGGCTAAAGGGTTTGCTGCAGACTACGGGACAAAGACATGTTGTTTTCAAACAGCGTGGCAAGAAATCGTCTTTTCCTGCTTTTCCTGCCTTCTTTTCTCAACCTGCTGTGACAATGTCTGGACAATAGGTTGATATTTTGACCTGAAAAATTTGCAAAGAAGCCTCGTTAAACATGAGCAGCCCACCACTCACATTCAGAGCCAGATCGCGATAAAAACATTGCTATTTTAATTTATGACACTACTTTTTTTTTTTTTTTTTTTTTTAACAATTTGAGCCTTATTTCGGTAATAAAACAAGTTGTTTTACTCACCCATAGCACTTTGGTGTCATATGGAGCATTTCCGGAGATGTTTTGGTTTAGCGTTAGGCTAACACCGTTAGCGTAGCGCGACTTATAGCCATAGCTCGGGGCATTCCCCAAGCATGTAATATGCCCCGTGCGGGCTCCAAATAACACAAACTTTAGCACTTTTCAAATCATAGAAGCTCGATATCTTAGTCTACGATTTTGTTTGAAGCAAAAGTGGCCTGTAATCCGAGATTTATCCATAGTTTACAGCTTTGCGTTTCATGTTTGGGTCCCGGGAGCTGAGAGCACAGTCCGCACATGCGCACTGGCCTCCTCATCTACTCGAAACTATGGCTAAATCTCGGATTACAGGCCACTTTTGACCACACGAAATCGTAGGCTATGACATCGGGCTTCTATGATTTGAAAAGTGCTAAAGTTTGTGTTATTTGGAGCCCGCACAGGGCATATTACATGCTCGGGGAATGCCCCGAGCTATGGCTATAAGTCGCACTAGGCTAACGGCGTTAGCCTAACGCTAAACCAAAACATCTCCGGAAATGCTCCATATGACACCAAAGTGCTATGGGTGAGTAAAACAACTTGTTTTATTACCGAAATAAGGCTCAAATTGTTAAAAAAAAAAAAAAAAAAAAAAACTTTACTTTTCCTTTAACAATGATAATTAATTTTCAGCTTCACATCAAAAATATTACGAGCTCCACTCACTTACAGGGAGAGAAAGTGGCCTGGGGACAAATTTACTTGCCGACACCTGGTGACGTCACTGATGACGTCAGTGCCTCACCAGCCATGACCTTCACCACACGTCACTGGCTCAAAAATACCTACAAAAACAGGCATTCTGACTGTGAGCGGGGTCGCCTCTCCACAGATCTGACCTGTAACTTGGTCCGGTTTGGTCTCCATGAAGACAGAAAGGTTTATACCAGACTGTGAAACATTCCAAACAAAGCAATAATGTCTCCATAGAGAAAAGCATTTGACAGACCTTCCACCAGAAAAATGACACAATTCACTTTTAATAATTGTAATAAGTGTGTATTCTGGATCTCGCGTGAAATATAGATGAAGAATTCAAAACAAAATACTATATCTAAGTCCTTATCATGCCTCATATTGATACTTTGCAGTGACATAATGCTGGGGGTGTTCTACATGTATCTTTATGGTAGAATGTTACCATGGTGACGCAATGCACACATGACACAGCAAACACGGACAAAAAGGAGATCTGGAAACTCAAGAAAAAAACGAAAATGGATTTAGCTAGCACATATTAAGGAGCGTGTGATCAATTTGATTTTCAACAAAAAAGATGACAGAGACTTTTTTTAACAGCACAAAAGAGTTCACCTGTAGCTCCAACTGAATCAGCTCTTTATGGTCAGATTGTGTTCAAACAAAGCTCAGATTAAAGTCTAATAAAGCCCTAGACAGAGCATGCCTACAGTTTGCATCACACGTCCAGGGAATGTTGATCAATTCAGCTGCAAAATATCAAAAAACAGCAAAGTGAAGACATGAAGAGTCTAAGAAATACAGAAATACACCTGCTTAAGCACAGCGTTACAAAAGGTCATTTGTTTTTATTTGAAATGAAAGTTCTAGTTGTTTATTTTGTAGTAACAGAGCTGTATCAAAAAAAAACATGTGAAGTGTATATTTACTCATGGGTTTCAGACTTCCTGATATGAAAGACCTTTCCCCGTTTTGATTTGAATTGCTATGACGACGGAGGAGGCTGCCGTAGCTAAAAACCTGTGAATAGGAGCATTTCTACCACAGAAGAGACATGTGGAAAATCCAGATTAGAATCGTCCTTCATTTCCTCTGCGTCTATTCTGAGTGAGCTGTTTGTTTTTGTTTGGTGGAGCAGTGGTCTCTGGGGTGAGGAGGAGAAGCGCATGGAGCCAGTTATAATTTATGAAATACAGCCCACAACAGCAGCTAAAACAATAAATAACATGGTATATTGTCTTACTTATTGATGGTAAATGGAAAATTGAATATATATATATTTTTAATACTCCTGGATTAGCAGAGAACATGATGATAATGTATTATACATTATTTAGAATTCATATTTGCACAAAATATGTCATTTAGGTTTAGTTTGTGACATGTACTTACATGTATTCGCCACCAGATGGCGACAACTCCACATCAATGCACCTTACAATAGTTGGGCTTTAGAATTAAACATTTTTCTTGACTTTATTCAATGGTTCTATTTGGAAAAAATAACGATACATCAATATTACTCTGTAGAATTATTAGAATCACTTGGCAAAAAACTTTCAAGTTGGCCTCCATGGAGATTTTATTGTTTTGTTGGTATAATATTAAAGGAAAAGTAAAGTTTTTTACAATCTGAGCCTTATTTCGGTAGTAAAACAAGTTGATAAAAGGAGAAGTTCAATTTGTCAACTGGACAAAGTTTGTTTGGTTGAAAACGTTTCGCCGCTCATCCGAGAGGCTTCGTCAGCTCTAATAAGAATACAGGTAAGACACTTGCTTATATCTTGCTGTAGGGAGGAGCTACCTAGCTAACTACTTTCCGGAACTATCTCATTGGTTTCCGTCTTTTGTTTCTCTGGCCTCTAGCTAACGATCCCTATTCATCCCTACACGCCTGTTTTTCACACCTCTGGCCCTGACCCGGCTAGCCCTATTGTTTCCCTGTTTGCTTGATCTAGGCTTAACAATGGAATTGTAGATGGGATGCAAATAATGTCTGACTCCACCATTTCTGTTCAGAGAAGGATTCTCTTTTTTGACAAAAATAGCCTCTTTAACTCCCCTCTCAAACCAATTCTTTTCCCTGGCTAAGATCTGAACCTCACTGTCCTCAAATGAATGACCCGTGGCTTCTAGGTGGAGATGTACGGCAGATGACGGTCCACTCTGGCACGCCCGTCTGTGTTGGTACATCCTCTTGTGAAGTGGTTGTTTTGTTTCTCCAATATAGCGCTCACTGCAGTCTTCACTACACTGAATGGAGTAGACCACATTGCTTTGTTTATGGCTCGGTGTTTTGTCCTTTGGGTGAACCAGTTTTTGTCTTAAAGTGTTTGTGGGTTTGAAATAAACTGGGATTTCATATTGTCCGAAAATCCTCTGTAGTTTTTCCGACACGCCGGCCAGGTACGGAATCGCTACCCCTTTCCTCCTGGGTTTGGATTCTCTATTATCTTGTTTCTTGCCCTTGTCTCTCTTGGTTTTGTTAACAGCCCATTTGGGATAACCACAAACAGAGAGGGCTTCCTGCACATGTTGTTCTTCTTTCTCCTTACCCTCTGTGCTTGTGGGAACCACTTGGGCCGTGTGTTGTAATGTCCGAATAACACCCAGTTTGTGCTGGAGTGGGTGGTGTGAATCAAAAAGCAGGTATTGGTCTGTGTGTGTGGGCTTCCTGAAGACTTCTACTTGGAGTCTCCGGTCTCCTCCTATCGTTACTGCACAATCTAAGAACGCCAATGTGTTATCCTTGGCATCTTCACGGGTGAATTTGATATTAGGATCTACAGAATTGATATGTGCAGTAAAAGGTTCCAAATCTTGAATTTTGATTTTTGTAAAATTATCATCAACATAACGAAACCAGTGTGTGGGCGGAGTGCCTGGATATGAAGCATTTGAAGACAGTGAGGTTCAGATCTTAGCCAGGGAAAAGAATTGGTTTGAGAGGGGAGTTAAAGAGGCTATTTTTGTCAAAAAAGAGAATCCTTCTCTGAACAGAAATGGTGGAGTCAGACATAATTTGCATCCCATCTACAATTCCATTCTTAAGCCTAGATCAAGCAAACAGGGAAACAATAGGGCTAGCCGGGCAGGGCCAGAGGTGGGAAAAACAGTCGTGTAGGGATGAATAGGGATCGTTATCTAGACGGCAGAGAAACAAAAGACGGAAACCAATGAGATAGTTCCGGAAAGTAGTTAGCTAGGTAGCTCCTCCCTACAGCAAGATATAAGCAAGTGTCTTACCAGTATTCTTATTAGAGCTGACGAAGCCTCTCGGATGAGCGGCGAAACGTTTTCAACCAAACAAATTTTGTCCAGTTGACAAATTGAACTTCTCCTGTTATCATGGATTCTACCTGGACGACTGAGGGACTTTTCACGCAATAAAACAAGTTGTTTTACTCACCCATAGCAATTTGGTGTCATATGGAGCACTTCCAGAGATGTTTTAGATTTGCGATCTCCATCATGTGAGTTCTCGGGGCATTACTTTGCGGTCTCCAAATAACACAAACTTTAGCACTTTTCAAATTATAGAAGCCCGATGTCTTAGTCTACGATTTTGTGTGGTCAAAAGTGGCCTGTAATCCGAGATTTAGCCATAGTTTCGAGTAGATGAGGAGGCCAGTGCGCATGTGCGGACTGTGCTCTCAGCTCCCGGGACCCAAACATGAAACGCAAAGCTGTAAACTATGGATAAATCTCGGATTACAGGCCACTTTTGCTTCAAACGAAATCGTAGACTAAGACATCGGGCTTCTATGATTTGAAAAGTGCTAAAGTTTGTGTTATTTGGAGCCCGCACGGGGCATATTACATGCTCGGGGAATATATTATATGCCCCGAGCTATGGCTAGAAGTCGCGCTAGGCTAACCGCAAATCTAAAACATCTCTGGAAGTGCTCCATATGACACCAAAGTGCTATGGGTGAGTAAAACAACTTGTTTTATTACCGAAATAAGGCTCAAATTGTTAAAAAAAAAAAAGTAACTTTTCCTTTAAGTGGAGTTAATATGATTAACTGAGATTCAGGAGCTGGACCACTCCTCAACCTCCTCACCAGCCAACCACAGCTCATCTCAACCACGCCTTCAATTACCAGAGTCCTATTTATTCAGCCTACCCCGACAACACCGTCCATGTCAGCTCTCTCCACCCCCTCCTTCCCACCCCGTGTCTCTCATCCATCCTTCAGCCTGAAGACATCATCTTTAAGGAGGAAGGGGGGGGGGTTCCGAATCAGCTGGGTGACCATTTTGGATTGGAGACGTAGCCCCCACCCTGCGTCTCCCCCCAGCCAACATATCTACCCGCCGTCAGTCGTCAATAAATATCTCTATCGTATTTCATTGTCGTGGCGTGGCCCTCATCTATCACCAGGTCACACCACTAGGCTTCATTACAAGTCAGATCTGTGAAGAGGCGTCCCTATTCAGAGTTCATGTATTTTTGAACAATAGAAACATCCTAAAGAATAAATGTGAGATATATATGTTTAAAATCATGAATCAGTTAAAGCAATAACATCTCCAGAGATCAAGCAGGTGGCAGACCCTCCACCACAAGAGCTGCGCAATGCACCTTTAAGCAATACTAAACAAAGATTACTTTCATAGTTTTATCATGTACGGTAGACTCTTACATTTGTTATAACAGCATATATGTGTGTGTGTGTTGTGTAGGCGGTGTATAATCTGGCGAACGTGGCGTGTAAGTGTCATGGCGTCTCCGGCTCCTGCAGTCTGAAGACCTGCTGGCTCCAGCTCGCAGACTTCAGACGAGTGGGAGAGTTTCTGAAGGAGAAGTACGACAGCGCCGCCGCCATGCGCATTGGGAGAAAGGTACACACACGGCACTGATACAAACACTGGAATATTATATACAAGTGTATTCATATACAGGTACACACACAGAATACTGAGACAAGTACAGGCTCTGGAATATTATAAGTTTATTCATATACAGTAACAACTTCAGCTGACCAAAGAGCTTCATATGAATGTGACAACAAAAATACAGTACGATTACGGAAAAATCATACATAGAAAAAGTACAATAAAATACTAAAATATATATTTAAAGATCCCATGACATGGTACTTCTTGATGCTTTTATATGGCTCCTTAATGGTTCCCTAATACTGTAAATGAATCCTTCTTCAAAATCAACACTCAGTGCATGAGAAACAGAGATAAGATGAGAAAGAGTAATTTTTCTCTCTCTGAACACTCCATAATGGGCGTTGTTGCTTGAATGCAAATGAGGAGGACAGAGATGGCCTATAGTAGAGGGTGGGGGCGTGGCCAAACTCTCCGCTCTCAGCTGTCCGCTCTGATCCATTTCCGCATTTTTGCGCGGAGAAGAGATGAGAAGCGTTCCATTGAAAAATAAACACATTTCCACAGAAAATAAAATTAAACCACTGCTGTTCAAAGGTCCAGAGGCTCAGATAAAGGACTTCCGAGCCTAGAAACACTCGGACGTGCCTCCAGGCAAATAAAAAAACGCATTTCGCATTGCCTAGCGCATTCGCGGTCCAAACTCTCTGGGCGTGATTTACAGAGACGCTGAGTAGACACAGACGGGGGTGGAACTGCATTTTTCGATCTGACGTCAATAAGGTGCCTTGTTGAGAATCGCCAGTTTGAGCTGTGTTTTTTTCTAATGCAGAAAAGGATCGCAAATGCTCAGTTTAGACATTTCGCAACTTTTAGCCATGGGGGGTAAACAGGGTAGGGGAGCTCACATTAACGTTCAAAAACCTCAGAAAGTGAAAATTTTATGTCATGGGACCTTTAAATAACACATTATCACGTACACTATTTGATTTGAACATGTCTGTCTCATTTCTGAGGGCATGACATTTAAAATCTACTTCTTACCTACAGTCTGTATTAAACACTAAACTAAAGTTTTACATTCAGCCTGATTTTGTTTTAGTTCAGCTTTAAGCCATATTAGATGTTGTGAACGTTCGTCCTCAAAAACAGACCTGGAGTTGTGTTTTGTTTCATTCACACATGTTTGAGTAACCCTTCATTATTAGTCTGGACATCTTCAAACATTAAAATGCACTTTTCCACCTTGTGATGTCGTGAAGTGGTAGTTTTCATATGAACAGCTTCTTTTTTTACCTTTAGTTAAGTAGAGATTTCAGGGCTGAAATGATCCAAATGATTTTTAGTGAAGGTGTATGGAGTTTAAAAACGTTATTCAACACCTGTATTACCATGACATCACAAGGTGGAACGGCGTGTTTTCAGTTTGAGAGAAGAACTAAGCCTAAAAATGCAGGTTTGTGTGTTAAACATGTGTGAATGAAACAAAACTCAACTCCAGGTATACAGTATTTGTGATGAGGAACAGAACAGATTAGAACAGAAGAAAAACTAGTGTACTACAGCCCCTTTAAAAGTCCTCTTTCTTTCTCTCACAGGGCAAACTGGAGCAGGTGGACAAGCGCTTTAACCCCCCCACCCCCGAGGACCTGGTTTACATCGACCCCAGCCCCGACTACTGCCTCCAGAACGACACCACGGGCTCCATGGGCACCGCCGGGCGTCTCTGCAACAAAACGTCCGAGGGCATGGACGGGTGCGAGCTCATGTGCTGCGGCCGGGGCTACGACCAGTTCAAAACGTACAAGCACGAACGCTGCCACTGCAAATTCCACTGGTGCTGCTACGTCAAATGCAAGAGGTGCACGACGCTGGTGGATCAATATGTGTGTAAATAAGACTGAAAAGAAAACACTTTTACTGGAGCCATTTACTGGATTCCAAGGATTTTCAATATCCTGGTTTTCAGATGTAAATTTGGGCCACCAAAGACGCTATGTATGGACAGTGCGAGTGGTAAAAGATTCAAAAAGACGTTGATTGGTAAAGATTTCTTGACGATGTCTGGTAAAATGCAAAATTTCAACATTGCATTAAGGACTATCAGCGTACTGCAAGCACAGGATGGATTGGATGGTGTTTGAGGTATCAGCATATTGATTAGGAAGCATTGGCAATGAGTTAACTACAATGATAATATACCTTCTGATTCTACCGTCATAAATATTACAAATAAAAAAACACAATGAATACATGGATGTTACCTTAAAGGGCCCATACTATGGTTATAATGTTGTTTCCTCATCACAAGCATACTGTACCTAGAATTGTGTTTTGTTTCATTCGCACATGTTTAATCCACAAATCCTGCTGAGTTCTTCTTCTCTCGTACTAAAAACTGTTCCGCCTTGTGATGTCCTCCACTTCATACATCTTCACTCGAGTCTTTTGGATAATTTCAGCCCTGGAATTGCAAATCTCCGCTGAACAAAAAGTAAAATGTAGCTGCTAACTTAAAGATCCCATGACATGGTACTTCTTGATGCTCCTTAATGGTTCCCTAATACTGTAAATGAATCCTTCTTCAAAATCAACACTCAGTGCATGAGAAACAGAGATAAGATGAGAAAGAGTAATTTTTCTCTCTCTGAACAGGCCATTATGGGCGTTGTTGCTTGAATGCAAATGAGGAGAAAAGAGATGGCCTATAGTAGAGGGTGGGGGCGTGGCCAAACTCTCCGCTCTCAGCTGTGCGCTCTGATCCATTTCCGCGTTTTTGCGCGGAGAAGAGATGAGAAGCGTTCCATTGAAAAATAAACACATTTCCACAGAAAATAAAATTAAACCACTGCTGTTCAAAGGTCCAGAGGCTCAGATAAAGGACTTCCGAGCCTAGAAACACTCGGACGTGCCTCCAGGCAAATAAAAAAACGCATTTCGCATTGCCTAGCGCATTCGCGGTCCAAACTCTCTGGGCGTGATTTACAGAGACGCTGAGTACAGACAGACGGGGAGTGGAGCTGCCTTGTTGAGAATCGCCCGTTTGAGCTGTGTTTTTTTCTAACGCAGAAAAGGATCGCAAATGCTCAGTTTAGACATTTCGCAACTTTTAACCATGGGGGGGGGGGGGCCCTAAACAGGGTAGGGGAGCTCACATTAACGTTCAAAAACCTCAGAAAGTGAAAATTTCATGCCATGGGACCTTTAAAAACTGCCCTTTCATGACATCACAAGGTGGAACAGAGCATTTTGAGGATTACTTAACATGTGTGAATGAAACGAAACACTACTCCAGGTGTGATTTTGACAACATTCTAACAGGGCTTAAAGCTCACAAGAGTCAATTTTGCGTAACATAGGACGTTTTGACCTCTTCAAATATCTACCAGACCAGTGCAACGGTACAATATGAAATAAGGCCTGAAAAAGACTGGACGTTGGATACAAGACACATTTTCAAAGTTTGTTCTTACATGCTTTGAAAATGATCTGACAAAATCACTGAATGAATTGCAAAACCTATAAAATACATTTGACGTTTTCCCTCTTGAAGCACATCTCAGTACTATTTTCTATGGAGGACTCCATCGTTTGGAAAGGACAATACGAGATGGTTCCTAAAACGACAATCAAACCATCGCATCTACGGGCGTGTAAAAAGCGTTGAAATAAATATATAAATAATAATAATTAATAACGCGCACGAGTCAGGTTATTTAAGGACTGGCAAGACTGATGGTGTGCAAAGGAAAATCAAATCTAAATTTCTGTGGATTGATTTAAAGTGATCACAATGTCAGTGTTCATTAATACGTTCTTGTGAGTCATTAAAGCTACAATGTTATGCTCATTTGATTTTTGGGGGGGATTTTTCACCATCTTATAATATTGTTTCTTCACCAAACATAACTGGAGTTGTCTTTTGTTTCATTCATTGTTTCAGTTTTATGGAGAAGCAGGCTTGGTTTCAACTCTCTACCTGAGTTTGAAGTCTAATTATATTCGCTGGACTTGGTTTGATCATTTCTAACTGGTTTTACTACATCTAGTATCTGTTAGGATCATGTTGAAAAGTAACAATGCTGTTTTTTTGCATTTTCAACGTTGTGCATTACCCAGTGTATCCAGCAGAGGGCGACCAACCCGCCTGATTCAACCTTTCTGTATAATTTTGTTAAAATACAGCATGCTAAAATTATGTTTCTCATACATAGCCATTACTTTAAAGCCCCAGTGTGTAGGATTCGTGGCGCATATATGGATGGTGCTATTGCACTTTCTGTTTTAGCTACGGCAGACCTCGAGGGTCACCCGGGCGCGCGCACGAGCCGCTACTGTATAAATAAAACGCGGTCCCGTTTTTTGTTTTTTTTTCTCATGAAAACACACATTCCCGATCATGTACCATGACACTCTACACATCAAATGAAACCTTACAGTCTCCTCTTTTTGACTATGCAATTCATTTCCCTGCAAAACAATCACTCCCCGAGCACATGGGGCTTTTATACGGAAAAGCACAAAACGAGGTTAGCTTACCTTAGAATGCTTTGCACAGGTCAAACTCTGTATTTCACCATAAACTTGCTCTCAATTTGTCCGTAAGGATCCAGCGAATAAAATCTAGTAAAAAAATGTTGTCCAAAACACGTGTTAGATCCATTACGACGTCTGATCCGGCAGCATGCTTGTGTTGTTTACCCAAAACCACGAGCCTTGCCGAAGGCGAAGGCGGAGCCCAAATGTCCTTCTGCGGCTCTCGTATTCAAAATGGCTGTCTCTGCATGGGGAAGATCCCCCTTTTATGTGACTATATCTAAGTCCAAAAGAATACTTTGATTTCATGATGGAAGTGAAAAGGCTTGGAAAACAATGTATTTTTGAATGGGTATCTTCAATTTCAGTAATTAACGGGTAAAAATCTTACACACTGTCCCTTTAAGTTTAAAACAAGAATTAGCACAGCTGAATTTCCATAAAACTGTGATCTTATAATCTTATAATACATAAATCAGTTGTCATGTGCAAGCTAACATCTAACCGCCTCCTCAGCATGTGTTTTAATGGGTTTTGTCATTGTCGGTCTGGAAAATGCTCTACGTCCTTCAGCTGTCAGTGGAGAAAAAGCAGCTTGTCCATTATTAAGATGAATGGCCCATAACGAAGCCACCTACAGACAGATTAACAGGGAAAGGTCTATACCTCCTGTCCAACTGCAAGCTGCATCTCAAACCATGAAAATCTGTTTAAACAATGTATAAATGAAACGTAATTTCACTAATAATGATACGAAACAAAAGAGGTTTAATGGATGTATGTGTAAAATCAGAAAGGACTGCGTTTGAATTACAACTTCTGAGAGAAATGTAGAGCTTAAAGTATATTTTAATATGGGTTTTTAAACGTGTATTTTAATGTATTGTATATTCTTTTGATAAACTAGTCTTTGAAAAAAAATCATGCTTCATTTTATCCTTATAGTTCATCCATCCATCCATTTTCTTCTGCTTATCCGGGGCCGGGTCGCGGGGGAAACAGTCTAAGCAGGGACTCCCAGACTTCCTTCAACCCCGACACTTCCTCCAGCTCCTCCGGGGGGACCCCAAGGCGTTTCCAGGCCAACCGGGAGACATAGTCCCTCCAGCGTGTCCTGGGTCTTCCCCGGGGCCTCCTCCTGCTGGGACATGCCCGGAACACCTCCCGAGGGAGGCGTCCAGGAGGCATCCGGAACAGATGCCCGAGCCACCTCAGCTGGCTCCTCTCGACGTGGAGGAGCAGCGACTCTACTCCAAGCTCCTCCCATATGCCTGAGCTCTTCACCCTATCTCTAAGGGAGCAGCCACTCTGCAGAGAAAGCTCATTTTAGCCACTTGTATCCCCAGTCTTGTCCTTTCGGTCATTACCCAAAGCTCATGACTATAGGTGAGGATAGGAACGCGACCATCACTGCCGACGCTGCACCGATCCACCTGTCAATCTCATGCTCCATCTTCCTCTTTTGTGAACAAGACCCTGAGATACTTGAACTCCTCCACTTGAAGCAAGGCCTCTCCACCCACCTGGAGAGGGCAATCCACCTTTTTTCCAGTCAAGAACCATGGCCTCGGATTTGGAGGAGCTCATCCCATCTGCTTCACACTCGGCTGCAAACCGCCCCTGTGCAAAAAAAAAGTTCATTTATTAAATCTTTTTTTTTTTTTTTCAGCACACAAACCACAAGGACTTTTACCAGAATTATAATGAAATCATAGTGGCTGGATTGACAGAAAGGCTGCAAAATTTGACTATAAAAGCAATCAGTTAAATTTTCCCAGTTAAAAAACTGGGGAAATGTTGGAAAACACACAAATATTAAATACTGGATCTAAACCTATACAGTGACATGTTACTGGTACGCCACCTGCTTGTTTCCATGGGTATGGTATCTGGAATGTTTCACAGTGTGGCTTTAAACTGAGCCACGTTACAGATCAAATTTTGTCTTTGACTCACTAACCTTAAGCCACTGCTGCTCTATAGACTTAGACAAACTTTATTGATCCACAAGGGAAATTATTTGGTAGCTCACTCATCACAATGAGTGAGCTACCAAATAATCTGTAATGTACTCCAAAATAATTATCATATATGTTTTATGTGTTTTTATTAAATATTAGTGTTATGTAAATTCAGATTTGGTTCATTTGCTTGATCTATAGTTAACTTAATGAATTAGTACTCAAAAATGACTATATGCACAGAGAAGTAAATGAAAAGTAAAAGAGATAAGATAAGATAAGACTTTGTTATCTCACACAAGAGAAATTCACTTACCACATTAGCTCCAGGCAGAACCTTTTCCTTCTATCCGTCAGAGCGAGCAGACGTCTCTCTCTTCCCTCTCTTATCTATTGCTCCTGTTGTCTGCGTGCCTCTCTTGTTTTTGTCATTTTCTCGCTTTTTGGAGCAGATTTTCCAAATTTCCAAATTCCTAAATATGGATGTGATCAGCTGGACCCTCAGCACGATTGATACTTTCTTTCACGGAGGAGTGCCGCTCCGGGAGAAGCGGTGTGTCCGGATGGTACTTTTGCTGCTGGATATGCGAGGGACTCGTATCGTGCGTGGCAAGTCGTATATTTGGCACCAATGTACCTGGAGGATGTGGAGGATATTTACGTATTCGGATTTCTGATAGCTGGACATCTGTTAATTGGCCTGGGATTGTCCATGATCTATCGCAAAATGTGTAAGCTGGCAGCAAGTAAAGAGTCCCCCAAGCTGTCTGCAGCCGTTGGGAATCTCAAGAAAGGATTACATCAGAAAGTGGCACAGGTTGAGGACCTTTTGGAAGGATTTCAAACGAAGGAAACATCTCGACATTTGGATATCATCATGGGCATGCTTACAGAACTGTGTAAAGCCAACGCAGCGCAGTCTGTGCGCCAAGAGGAACTAATGAGATCTCTCATGAATATTCATGGCGATATGAAGATGGGGGTCTGGCAAAACCCAAGCTCTATCTAAATTGTTCACCTGGGTCTCTAAAAATGTATTTCATCAATGCTAAATTAATTAATCCCTCTGGATAATTATGTCTCCCTGTGAAAATCTGTGGCTCCAATGGTTATCTGTGTTTTGACTTCGTCTCCCTGCATGAACACTTCCAAGGCCACAGAATGTGGTTTGTTATCTGGACTCTACATAAACATGGCACCCACTCACTGACACTGACACTAGAAATGAATGAGTAGAAAATGTCTTTAGTTAAGGTCTGATCTCTGCTCTCGGTTCAATCAATTTCATTGATTTCCAATCTGATCCCCCCACACCCTTCCTTCTGTTACCAACGAAAAAGATCACCGTATGTTATATCTCCAATTGTTTTTCTGTCATTACATGTTGTTAAATTGTCACTGATTGTATGTATTGCATCTTTTCCACTCTGCATCTCCCAGTCGGCGGCGCGCGCATGCACAGCGGCCCCTCCCCTACCCACTCTATCACTGTCCTGCCTGGTTAGTGGGGAAACGAAATTTTGAATTCACTCTATGTACATGTACATGATTGTTTTCGACAATAAAGCAAACTATGACTATGACTATGACTTAGTGCAAAGAAAGTTAGAACAAAAAAGTGCATGCAGACAAGATAAGTAATAATAATAAACAACATCTTCATAAATTGGCACTCCCAAAACTCCAGCTAACTCACTTTATGACTTCTCCTTTTTGCTGTTGTCCATGGATACCATTATAATATTAATAAAACAATAAGTAATCAACAGCTAATGAAATAAATGACTAAAGGATTTTGCTCAAAGTTTATGGTTTCTATAATTAGCCAGTGCCAGTCTCAGTCAGGTGTTTGTTCCACCATTACATCTGAACGTTCTCTCCACCTCACTGCTCCTGCTTCTATTTTTATACACAGACCCCCATCTCCTCCCACCTGCATTTTAATGTACAAATACCACGACCTATTTAAGGATACAACATTCTACTAAGCTAACACTTTTGAGCTGTATTCATGTTGCTGTTTTCTCCTCAAAAACATTTTTCTGGCACCCCGAGCACACACTTCTCCAACATTTTACGAACATGTAAGTCTGGTCACAGCTGTTTCTCCCGGAGTTCAGATGAGCTTAACTGACAGGTGGATTAGCCAATCACAGATATACATGGTCGCCCATATCAAAACAAATATGGCAAATATATCATGACAGACTGAAAAACATATTCAGATTTCGGATTCTTCAGATCGCTGCAGAATCAATGAGTGAAGCGCTCTGTTAAAGGAAAAGTAACGTTTTTTTTTACAATCTGAGCCTTCTTTCGGCAATAAAACAAGTAGTTTTACTCACCCATAGCACTTTGGTGTCAATTGGAGCAGTTTTGAAGAAGTTATGTTGTAGCCGTTCTGTTCTACTAATGATCCCGTATCCGTTAGCGTGAGTGCTCGGGGCACTGCTTTGCGGTGTCCAAATAACACAAACTTTAGCACTTTTCAAATCACAGAAGATCGCTGTGTCAGCGTAGACTTTTAGTGGATTCCAAAACGGCCTGAAACCCGATATGCAGCTATAGTTTCATTTGATGACATCATCAGAGAGGACAGTGCGCATGCGTGAACTGTTTTGTAAACACCGCTAGTCCGAAAGAAGCTAACACCGCTCTGAACTTTACTTTTCTGTTGCGATATCGGGTTTCAGGCCGTTTTGGAATCTACTAAAAGTCTACGCTGACACAGCGATCTTCTGTGATTTGAAAAGTGCTAAAGTTTGTGTTATTTGGAGACCGCAAAGTAATGCCCCGAGCACTCACGCTAACGGATACGGGATCATTAGTAGAACAGAACGGCTACAACATAAGTTCTACAAAACTGCTCCAATTGACACCAAACTGCTATGGGTGAGTAAAACTACTTGAAAGAAGGCTCAGATTGTAAAAAAAACGTTACTTTTCCTTTAATCCGAGGTGGGAGGAATTTATTTTTGTTTGTAAATGATGGGTGACCAATAAGCTCCTTCATCTTTGAAATAAACAAATCAGACTGATATCCCTCTGTATAAAACAGAAAATAACAGAAATGAGGCTACCATCAACCACTGACTCTGATGGAAATTTGTTTAAATACCACCTATTTTCAGTTCAGAGGAAACTTCTACAGGCAAATCCATGGCTGTGTGATGGGCTCACCGGTCTCCCCGATCATGGCGAACTTATACATGGAACAATTTGAACAGAGTGCCTCATATCCAGGCACTCCACCCACACATTGGTATCCTTATGTGGATGATAATTTTTCAAAAATCAAAATTAAAGATTTGGAACCTTTTACTGCAAATATAAATTCTATAGATCCAAACACCATATTCACTCGTGAAGATGCCAAGGACAACACATTGGCTTTCTTAGATTGTGCCATAACAATAGGAGAAGACCGGTGACTCCAAGTAGAAGTCTTCAGGAAGCCCACACACACAGACCAATACCTGCTTTTTGATTCACACCACCCACTGCAGCACAAACTGGGAGTTATTCGGACATTACAACACAGGGCCCAAGTGGTAAAAGGAAAAGGGAAAGAAGAACAACATGTGCAGAAAGCCCTCTCTGTTTGTGGATATCCTAAATGGACTTTCAACAAAACTAAGAGAGACAAGGACAAGAAACAAGACAACAGAGAATCAGAACCCAGGAGAAAGGGTGTAACTGTTCTTTACTTGGCTGGCCTTTCTGAAAAACTACAGGGAATTTTCAAACAGTATGAAATCCTAATCTATTTCAAATCTACAAACACCAGAAGACAAAAACTCGTCCACCCAAAGAACAAAACACCGAGCCACAAACAAAGCAATGTGGTCTACTCCATTCAGTGTAGTGAAGACTGCAGTGAGCGCTACATTGGAGAAACAAAACAGACACTTCACAAGAGGATGTACCAACACAGACGGGCGTGCCAGAGTGGACCGTCATCTGCCGTACATCTCCACCTAAAAGCCACGGGTCACTCCCTTGAGGACAGTGAGGTGACCCTACACTCCACTCCCACACTCCACTATCGAATAGGCCCACCTAACTAACAGAAACTGTAAACAAATAGGTGTAATAGTTTCATAGTAATTTCATTGTAGTTAGCGGTTCCCTTCAGGCAGATTTAGGCAGGGTCCACCAGCGTCTGACCAGAACTGAAGAAGCAGCTTTCTCTTTTTCCAACTCAGTACTATATGTTACAATATGTTACAATCAGGGGTGTAGTGGGCGTGGTACGCGGGGATACGCCGTCCACCCACTTCTCCCGACGTCACGTTCAATTTTTACTTCGGTTTTAGCCCTGCACTAAAATGACAACTCAGCAGAAAAACAATGATTTTTATTTTCGGAAAGACGCCACCAGTATTCAGACACCCAATTCAGAGACTTTGTGTGAGCAACCAGCCAGCGCCAACACCGAAGTTCTCACTTCGTCAACTAATGCTAGCCATGGTGATGCTAGCGCGGAGGTGGCGGGGAGCTCCAGTAGCTCACCGTTCGCGATTTGGACTGAAGACATGTGGAAGAGAAAGAAGGAGGCCTATCCCTGGATCGACGATAAGGACGGGATAAGACCAGCCACCGAAACCCGCAGCGAACCTCCTGACCCAGTGTGGCGATTTCTTTGACAGTCAATGAAAACATCAAATGTAAGTTACTCTGGTGTTTTTTTTGTTTTTTTGTTTTGCTTTCGAGGCAGCGCTGTCTGCGGGTTATTGAAATGTTTGTTGATCATTGAAGTTCTAATGCGAGTTAGGCTTAATAACGTTGGCCTGTGATTTTGAATAGCCTTACAAGCACAATATGACGACCCATAATTTTGGAGTAGTAAAACATTAAATGTAACGTTAGTTCAACTGGTGATTTGTAAGGCGAATGTTTGAGTTATGTGAAGATTTAGTTCACACAAAACGCCGTCTGCTCAAATGTGTTGTAGCCTATGATTGATGTTCTGTATGTGATTATGAATGGCGTTAATATTAATAGCATAATTCCGCATCTTTTTCTTTTTTTGGGGGGGGGGTTAATCGCGTACACCCACTTAAAAAAATCCCCACTACACCACTGGTTACAATATGTAACATTGGGATTAAACAGCTGACCATTCCTCAGTGTGCCAGCAGGTGGAGTCCTTGGCCCATTGCTGGCATTTTCTGTGTGTAAAAAATGTGATGGGAATACTAGCCACGTGACAAAGGGTTGTGAGAGTTTTAAGTTAGATACATTTAAATATTTCCAATTTCACATTGTCAGGTTTAATATATATAGTACTACTGTATATCCCTCTCTGAAAACTTTTAATGAACAATCATTAAACAACAATCCTTCTTTGTTTCATATACTATTCATACACTAGCAGGTGAGCACAAGCACACAGCAGCTGTAATGTCAGTGCCACCGTGTGCACTGACCTATACCCAACCATCTCATTAGCTGAAGCTGTTTAATTGGATTAAAGCGGAGCCCCATGACAGTCAGACCGTATCAAATATATGTGTAATCCTGCTCACCTGACTCACCGTGTGTTCAGGGAGGGAGACATTTGTGCTCAAATTATAGGCCTGAGGATATGATGTCTGATGTTGTATGGTCTATAATAAAAATTTTAAAAAGTAAAAATCTATAATTGATCATGAAGTTTAAAAAAATGGTATCACATACTCTTATTAGTGAAGGTCCTATATTACGCAAATTTGACTCTTGTGATGTTTAAGTCGTGTTATAATGTTCTTATCTCACCAAAAACATCCCTGGAATTGTGTTTTGTTTCATTCACACGTTTGAGTAATCCTGCATTATTAGTCTGTCTACATCTCCAAAGTTTAAAAAGCTTTGTTCTACATTGTGATGTCATGAAGTGGTAGTTTTCAAGTGAACAGCTCCTTTTACCTTTAGTTCAGCAGAGATTGACAATTCCAGGGATGAAATTATTAAAGGAAAAGTAAGTTGTTGTTTTTTTTTTTTTTACAATTTGAGCCTTATTTCGGTAATAAAACAAGTTGTTTTACTCACCCATAGCACTTTGGTGTCATATGGAGCACTTCCGGAGATGTTTTAGATTTGCGGTTAGCCTAGCGCAACTTCTAGCCATAGCTCGGGGCATATAATATATTCCCCAAGCATGTAATATGCCCCGTGCGGTCTCCAAATAACACAAACTTTAGCACTTTTCAAATCATAGAAGCCCGATGTCTTAGTCTACGATTTCGTTTGAGTCAAAAGTGGCCTGTAATCCGAGATTTATCCATAGTTTACAGCTTTGCGTTTCATGTTTGGGTCCCGGGAGCTGAGAGCACAGTCCGCACATGCGCACTGGCCTCCTCATCTACTCGAAACTATGGCTAAATCTCGGATTACAGGCCACTTTAGCTTCAAACGAAATCGTAGACTAAGACATCGGGCTTCTATGATTTGAAAAGTGCTAAAGTTTGTGTTATTTGGAGACCGCAAAGTAATGCCCCGAGCACTCAAGTTAACGGATACGCTACAACATAACTTCTACGAAACTGCTCAAAATGACACCAAAGTGCTATGGGTGAGTAAAACTACTTGTTTTATTCCCGAAAGAAGGCTCAGATTGTAAAAAACGTTACTTTTCCTTTAAGTGATTCTAGTGAAGGTGTGTGGAGTTGTAAATATCAATGCCCTGTTTTCAGCTGATGAGAAACTACATTTCGTTGATAAGTTACATACATTGAAACAAGTTCATTCATTCATCATTTTCCAAACTAAAAGGTTAACATTGAGCTCTACAGACAGCAGACGTGTGTTCTGAGTGTGGAGTTTGACACGTGAACAGTGAAAGTATTCTGTTATAATCCTGTAATCTGCTCACCTGGCACCATCTGCTGCTCAGACCCAGCACTAATTTGATGTAAACAAACAGCAAAGGTCTTAGCAAAGATGCAGTGAAGAGCTCACTGCTGTTATTGTTTTGTGAAGGAAGATTTTTCTCAGACTGGTGTGCTACAGTGTGAATGTCTTTAGAGAGAAGTCAAAAGTGAATATGTTTCCCTGTTTGTTTTTTTTAGCACAGGCAGCCAGTTGTCCACTTTTTTGATAGAGAGACTGCTACTCACGCTTCTCCATGGGGATGTTACTGCTTAGCCTGGAATGTTCCACAGTATGGCATTAAACTTATCAAATTTTTAGCATTCATTCAGTTACAGATTTGTATTTATTTATGTTGCTCATGAATACCTTGGAAACATTCTCACAGTGAGTGGGATTGCCTCTCCACAGATTTGGCATTGCGGCATGGCCTGGGGGAGTCACTTACTTGATTCCAAAGAGATCGATAGTTAAATCGCATACTGTGGGACATTCAAGGCAAAACTATAACATCTTCAAAAAGTGACATACTGCATCTTTAAAGCCTATTATGTTACTTAAATTCCTTTTTTTACTTGAGGCTTTAAAGGAAAAGTAACGTTTTTTACCATTTGAGCCTTATTTCAGTAATAAAAAAGCTGTTTTACTCACCCATATCACTTTGGTGTCATATGGAGCATTTCCGGAGATGTTTTAAATTACCGTTAGGCTAACGCCGTTAGCCTAGCGCAACTTATAGCCATAGCTCGGGGCATTCCCCGAGCATGTAATATGCCCCGTGCGGGCTCCAAATAACACAAACTTTAGCACTTTTCAAATCATAGAAGCCCGATGTCTTAGTCTACGATTTCGTTTGAAGCAAAAGTGGCCTGTAATCCGAGATTTAGCCATAGTTTCGAGTAGATGAGGACGCCAGTGCGCATGTGCGGACTGTGCTCTCAGCTCCCGGGACCCAAACATGGAACGCATAGCTGTAAACTATGGATAAATCTCGGATTACAGGCCACTTTTGATTCAAACGAAATCGTAGACTAAAGACATCGAGCTTCTATGATTTGAAAAGTGCTAAAGTTTGTGTTATTTGGAGCCCGCACGGGGCATATTACATGCTCGGGGAATGTCCCGAGCTATGGCTATAAGTCGCGCTAGGCTAACGGCGTTAGCCTAACGCTAATCTAAAACATCTCCGGAAATGCTCCATATGACACCAAAGTGCTATGGGTGAGTAAAACAACTTGTTTTATTCCCGAAATAAGGCTCAGATTGTAAAAAAAAAACGTTACTTTTCCTTTAATGTTATTTTATGTTGTTAGACTTTTGTTTTGTTTCTGTCGCTCACGTTTTAGTAATCATGTTTACTCTTTTTCAGATTTCAATATGTCATCAGATACAGGCCTATCGCCATCTGCTGGTGCGTGTTGTAACTTCATGACTGAGATGGGCTGAGCTTGAGCAGTGTTGGGTGTAGCGTGTAACGCGTTACAGTAACGTAACTACTTTTTTGCGGGTAAAAATAGTAGAGTACTACCACTGAACATTTGGTAATGAAACATAGTTCCTTTTTCAATTCGGTGCAACGCTGCTTTTCTGTGTACGCGGGCGCAGCGGGCACTGATCCCACGGCCCTGGGAAGTGGCGAGGTCCGGAGAGGAGGAGGTGTAACAAAGTTTATATGGTCAAAGATGTTTCGCAGCTCATCTAAGCTGCTTTTTCAGTTCTGGCCAGAGTGCTGGTGGACACTGCTTATAACTGTATAGGTATAATTGAATTTCTCCTTTTGCCACGTAAAAAATTAAAGTAAAAATGTTATCTTATTAAAAACATTATCTTATTAAATTGTACCAGACAAATTACAAGGTCATTTTTACAAGTACCACTCTTATAATGTTCTCAGTACTAAGGCTATATACAGTATATTGAAAGAAAATTGATTATAAGTCCTTTTACAATGAAAACTACAAAAACTTATCCGACAATAGCTTCTGCTTATCTCGGTAATTGCCCTTTTAAAAACATATCCTTAATGGTTCAGATGTGAATAATGCCCTTCTTTGTCAATTTTACAATTAGCAATTACTGTAGGCCGTTAGCTCCTCTGCGTCTGTGTTTTATCACCTTTAGCTCGTGGTTTGTTGTGTACAATTATGGGCCAGTTCATCACAACACTGTAAAAATAATGAATCCTCTGCAGCACCAGTATACAGCCTTCTTATCATGTGTACAGTACATGTCTTATCTCCCCTCTGCAGCCTCTCTGCTCACAAATGAGCGCTGTTTTGGTCCTGGTTTAGACCTGGTACAGTCCATGGTTTGGTCATATGAGATTGTTTAATCCTAGGTAAGGTAAGGTAGTTTAGTTCTAGGTTAGTCTTGGTTTGGTACATCTAGATATAGCTCTTTGGTTTAGACTTGCAACTTCACTGCTAATGCCTGGGTTAGTCCTGTTTTAGACCTGGTTTGTCCTGGTTTAGACCTGGTACAGTCCATCGTTTGGTCGTTGTTTTGTCCTTGTAAAACAACCTGGTTTAGTTCTGGGTTAGTCATGGTACTCCTCTCTGGTTTGGACTTGCATCTTTACTGCTAATGCCTGGGTTAGTCCTGGTTTAGGCCATGGTTTGGTGCTATGAGCTTGTTTAGTCCTGGGTAAGACCTGGTATAGTTCTGGATTAGTCTTGATTTAGTCTTGGTTTAGTATTGGTGAAGTCCTGATTTAATCCCCTAGTTGTACCAGTCAGGCCGGGGTTAGTCCTGTTTTAAAACTGATTTAGGCCTAATGATCTTGTTTAGTCCTGGGTATGACCTGGTGTAGTCCTGGTTTAGTTCTGGTTTACTCCTTGTTTAGTTCTTACTGATAGTCCTCCCTGGTTGCAGCTTTGCCATTAAAGGTCCCATGACATGGTACTTCTTGATGCTTTTATATGGCTCCTTAATGGTTCCCTAATACTGTAAATGAATCCTTCTTCAAAATCAACACTCAGTGCATGAGAAACAGAGATAAGATGAGAAAGAGTCATAAATGTCACTCTGGAACACTCCATTATGGGCGTTGTTGCTTGAATGCAAATGAGGAGAAAAGAGATGGCCAATAGTAGAGGGTGGGGGCGTGGCCAAACTCTCCGCTCTCAGCTCTCAGCTGTCAGCTGTCCGCTCTGATCCATTTCCGTGTTTTTGCACGGGGGGAGAGATTTGAAGCGTTCCATTGAAAAATAAACACATTTCCACAGAAAATAAAATTAAACCACTGCTGTTGAAAGGTCCAGAGGCTCAGATAAAGGACTTCCGAGCCTAGAAACACTCGGACGTGCCTCCAGGCAAATAAAAAAACGCATTTCGCATTGCCTAGCGCATTCGCGGTCCAAACTCTCTGGGCGTGATTTACAGAGACGCTGAGTACAGACAGACGGGGGTGGAACTGCATTTGCATTTCTTTTTCGATCTGACGTCAATAAGGTGCCTTGTTCAAAATCGCCCGTTTGAGCTCCGATTTTTTTCTAACGCAGAAAAGGATCGCAAATGATGGGGGGGGGGGGGGGGGGCTAAACAGGGTAGGGGAGCTCACATTAACGTTCAAAAACCTCAGAAAGTGAAAATTTCATGCCATGGGACCTTTAAAGCCTGGTCCTTTGAGCTTGTTTAGTGTTAGTCCTGGTATAGTTCTGGTGTAGTCCTAGTTTAGTCCTGATTTAGTCCTTCCTATTATAGACTTGTTAGTATAGTTTAGAATTGGATGTTCTGGTTTGAATATGGTTTAGCTCTTGCCCTTTAAGTCGTGTTTAGTCCTGGTAAGATTTGAGGAAGTCTTGGTTTGGGGTTTAATTAGTTCTGGTTTATACCTGATTTACATCTGATCTGGATTTAGTCCTGGTTTTAAAATGGTTAAATTTCTGATTTAATCCTACTTTAAACCTGATTTAATCTCACTTCAGATTTGGTTTAGATCTTGTTTAGTCCTAGTTTACTTATTCTGTCTAATTTAGTCCTATAATTTCATAAAAATGTGGCATATTTAGTATAGTCGTTTTGCTCCTCCTCCCAGTCACTTTTCACTGTGCCTCACTGAGCTGGAAAATTTCCTTTTTCCTACAGCTCCATGGTCTTGGAATAATTTACAGAAAGATATTACATTTGAATCTTATGTCATGTCACTTGATAAATTCAAGAAAACTGTAAAAAGTGCAGTGACCAAGACATGCTTTTCTTGAACGATGGAAATAGTTTTATAATGTGAGGTTTTGTGATTTTACTGTTTTAGAACTGATGTATGACTTCATGGTTTGGTCCAGTTATCTTGCTTAGTCCTGGGTAAGTCCTGGTGTAGTCCTGGTTTAGTCCTTGTTTGGTCTTGGTTTAGTCCTGGTTTAGTTTTAGTAGTTCACCCTAGTTGTAGCCTCGCCATACAGGCCTGAGTTAGGGCTGTTTTGGTCCTGGTTTAGACCTGGTACTGTCCATGATCTATGGTTCTATGAGCTTGTTTAGTATCGTGTAAGATCTGGTTTAATTCTGGTTTAGTTCTGGTTAAATCTTGGTTTAGACGTGATTTAGTTCTGGTTTAGTCCTTATTGATCAACCTCCCTAGTTGCAGTCTCTCCATTCAGGTCTGGGTTAGTGATGTTTTGGTCCTGTTTTAGACCCAGTACAGTCCATGATTTGATCCTAGTTTGTTTCGTCCTGGGTAAGAACTGGTTTAGTTCTGGATTAGTCTTGATTTAGTCTTGGTTTAGTCCTCCCTAGTTGCATCACTCAGGCCTGGGTTAGTCCAGTTTTAGAACTGATTTAGACCTAGTAGAGTTCTTGGTTTGGTCCAATTAGCTTGTCCAGTCCTGGGTAAGACCTGGTTTATTTCTGGGTTAGTTACTGTTTTGTTTTCATTGTTTTGGCTAATACCTTGGTCAGGTCTCTTGAAAAAGAATTTCTGAATCTCAGTGGGATCTCCTGGTTAAATAAATGTCAAACAAAATGATCAAAATCATGATGATAATCATTTATGATTAAAATATACATGCAGCCAGAGGCATACTGTATACAGCTCATGTGCAGTGTTTTTCCCTGGACTTTTCCCAGTGGGACTCTTGAGCAACACACTTCTCCTGATCTTAAATCAGTTAGTCCTGCTTTACTGCTTTAGTCCAGTATAGTCCTGTTTTAGACCTGATTAAGACTCGGTTTTGACTTGGTTCGGACTGTGTTTACTCATGATTTTGGCCTGGTTTCAAGATGATTTAGTTCTTGTCCTGGTTAAAAACTGGTTTCCATTGCTTATACTGCAAGTGAAGATTACTTGAATTCTTGGCCAGATCTTGGCCAGAGAAAAGAACTGGTTTGAGAGGGGAGTTAAAAAGGTTTATTTTTGTGAAGAAAGAGAATCCTTCCTTGAACAGAAATGGAGGTTTCAACATCATTTGTCTCCCATTTATAACTCCATCCATCCATTTTCTTCCGCTTATCCGGGGTCGGGTCGCGGGGGCAACAGTCTAAGCAGGGACTCCCAGACTTCCTTCACCCCGGACACTTCCTCCAGCTCCTCCGGGGGGACCCCAAGGCGTTCCCAGGCCAGACACGAGACATAGTCCCTCCAGTGTGTCCTGGGTCTTCCCCGGGGCCTCCTTTCAGTGGGACATGCCCGGAACACCTCCCGAGAGAGGCGTCCATGAGGCATCCGGAACAGATGCCCGAGCCACCTCAGCTGGCTCCTCTCAACGTGGAGAAGCAGCGGCTTTACTCCGAGCTCCTCCCGTGTGACTGAGCTCCTCACCCTATCTCTAAGGGTGCGCCCAGCCACTCTGCGGCGGAAACTAATTTCGGCCGCTTGTATCCGTGATTACCCAGAGCTCATGACCATAGGTGAGGGTAGGAACGTAGATTGACCAGTAAATTGAGAGCTTTGCCTTTTGGCTCAGCTCCCTCTTCACCACAACAGTCCGGTACAACGACCGCATCACTGCCGACGCTGCACCGATCCGCCTGTCAATCTCACGCTCCATCCTTCCCTCACTCGTGAACAAGACCCCGAGATACTTGAACTCCTCCACTTGAGTCAAGGACTCTCCACCCACCTGGAGAGGGCAAGCCACCTTTTTCCAGTCGAGAACCATGGCCTCGGATTTGGAAGAGCTGATCCTCATCCCAGCCGCTTCACACTCGGCTGCAAACTGCCCCAGTGCACATTGGAGGTCCCAGTTTGATGAAGCCATCAGGAAACATCATCTGCAAACAGCAGAGATGAGATCCTGTGGTTCCCAAACCGGATCCCCTCCGGCCCCTGACTGCGCCTAGAAATTCTGTCCATAAATATAACGAACAGAACCGGTGACAAAGGGCAGCCCTGGCGGAGTCCAACATGCACCGGAAACAGGTCCAACTTACTACCGGCAATGTGAACACAGCTCCTGTGCCGATCATACAGGGACCGAGCAGCCCTTGGCAAAGGGCCCTGAACCCCGTACTCTCCCCACAAGGGACACGGTCGAATGCCTTCTCCAGATCCACAATGGATGTGGACTGGTTTGGGAAACTCCCATGCACCCTCGAGCACCCGATGGAGAGTATAGAGCTGGTCCAGTGTTCCCCGGCTAGGACGAAAACCACACTGCTCCTCCTAAATCCGAGGTTCGACTATCGGTCGAATTCTCCTCCAGCACCCTGGAATAGACCTTACCGGGAAGGCTGAGGAGTGTGATTCCCCTCTTAAACAGAGGGACCACCACCCCGGTCTGCCAGTCCAGAGGTACTGTCCCCGACCGCCACGCGATGTTGCAGAGACATGTCAGCCAAGACAGCCCTACAACATCCAGAGACTTGAGATACTCAGGGCGGATCTCATCCACCCCCGGGGCCTTGCCACCGAGGAGCTTTCCAACCACCTCAGTAACTTCAGCCAGGGTGATGACTGAGTCCGCCTCTGAGTCCCCAGCCTCTGCCTCCTCCTCGGAAGACGTGATGGCAGGATTGAGGAGATCCTCAAAGTATTCCTTCCACACCGTCCAATAACATCCCCAGCCGAGGTCAACTGCTCCCCACCCGCACCATAAACAGTGTGGGTGAAGCACTGCTTCCCCCTCCTAAGGCGCCAGACGGTTTGCCAGAATTTCTTTGAGGCCGTCCGATAGTCCTCCTCCATGGCCTCTCCGAACTCCTCCCAACCCCTCTGCGACCGCCAGGGCTGCAGCACGCTTGGCCCGCCGGTACCTGTCGGCTGCCTCCGGAGTCCCACGAGCCAACAAGGCCCGATAAGACTCCTTCTTCAGCCTGACGGCATCCCTAACTCCCGGTGTCCACCACCGAGTTCGGGGATTGCCGCCGCGACAGGCACCGCAGACCTTAGGACCACAGCTACGAGCAGCCGCATCGACAATAGAGGCCGAGAACAGAGCCCATTTGGACTCTATGTCCCCAGCCTCCCCCGGAATCTGGGAGAAGCTCTCCTGGAGGTGCAAGTTGAAGGTGCCCCTGACAGAGGGATCTGCCAGACGTTCCCAACAGACCTTCACTATGCGCTTGGGCCTGCCAGGTCTTTTCGGCTTCCTCCCCTGCCAGCGGACCCAACTCACAACCAGGTGGTGATCGGTTGACAGCTCTGCCCCTCTCTTCAGCCGAGTGTCCAAGACACGTGGCCGGAGGTCAGATGACACGACAAGTCGATCATCGACCTCCGTCCTAGGGTGTCCTGGTGCCACGTGCACTGGTGGACACCCTTGTGCTCGAACATGGTGTTCGTTATGGGCAAACTGTGGCTAGCACAGAAGTCCAATAACAGAACACCGTTTGGGTTCAGATCAGGGAGGCCGTTCCTCCCAATCACCCCTCTCCAGGTGTCACTGTCATTGCCCACGTGGGCGTTGAAGTCCCCCAGGAGAACAACGGAGTCCCTGTCCAGTGCCCCTCCCAGGCACTCCAAGAAGGCCAGGTACTCTCCACTGCTGTTCGGCCCGTAGGCCGACACAACAGTGAGAGACCTGTCCCCGACCCGAAGGCGCAGGGACGCGACCCTCTCGTTCACTGGGGTGAACTCCAACACACAGCGGCTGAGCTGTGGGGCAATGAGCAGGCCCACACCGGCCCGCTGCCGTTCCCCGCGGGCAACGCCAGAGAAATGGAGAGTCCAGCCCCCTTCAAGGAGTTCGGTTCCAGAGCCCAAGCTGTGAGTGGAGGCGAGGCCGACTATATCTAGTCGATAGCGCTCAACCTCCCGCCCAAGCTCAGGCTCCTTCCCCTCCAGCGAGGTGACATTCCATGTCCCCAGAGCTAGTCTCCATGTCCGGAGATCTGGGCGGCAGCTGAAGGCAGGGGCCTCGGCGGCCAGATCTCCGGACATGGAGACTAGCTCTGGGGACATGGATCTCTCTGCACCGGCCCCTTATGGATCCTCCTGTGGGTGGTGGGTCCACGGGAGGACGGCCCCACGTCGCTCCTTCGGACTGAGCCCGGCCGGGCCCCATGGGGGAAGGCCCGGACACCAGGCACTCGTTGGCAAGCATCCACCCCAGGCCTGGCTCCAGGGTGGGGCCCCGGTGACGCCAATCCGGGCGACGTAATTGTCCTCAATCTATTATTTGTCATAATGGGCTTGTGAACCGCTCTTGGTCTGACCCGTCCCCCAGGACCTGTTTGTCTTGGGTGACCCTACCAGAGGCATAAAGACAACATAGCTCCCGGGATCATTCGGGCACTCAAACCCCTCCACCACGTTAAGGTGGTGGCTCAAGGAGGGGTTTAAAACTAAAATACTCAGTTTTCTTTGTTTGTTTTGATTTAGATTTTTCTCAAATCAGAATCAGAAAGACATTTATTGCCATTGTCAAGTGAACAGAATTCACAAAACTAGGAACTTGTCTCGGTGATAAGGTGCAAACATAAAACACTAAATAATAATAGTAATAACTAGAATATAGACACTAAATAATAATAATAACTAAAATATAGCTATAATATAGTAAAAAATAATAAGCAATCCAAATAACAAAAAGGTTCAGATGAGCAGCATCAGAGCAGTAGTGCAAACATGACGTAGTTAAAGTGACTCGTGATATAAAGTGTCCGGCTTTGTGCAGATGTTATGAATTGTTCATGAGTCTAACAGCAGAGGGAAAGAAACTGTTCTTGTGACGGGAGGTTCTGGTCCCGATGGACCGTAGCCTCCTGCCAGAGGGAAGTGGCTCAAATAGTCCATGTCCAGGGTGAGAAATGTCAGCTGCTCTCCGGCCTGCTCGCCCCCGAGTCCTGGAGACATACAGGTCCTGGATAGATGGAAGGCTAAATCAAACAAAGAAAACAATAGGACTAGCAAGGTCAGGTCCAGAGGTGTGAAAACACCCATTATGGCCCTGAATGGTTCTACTAACAAGACCCACACTCCCACTGCAGATCTAATAGACCCACCTAACTAACACAAACTGTAAACAAATAGGTGTGGTAGTTTCATTGTAGTTAGCTCCTCCTCCTTCAGCCAGTGTCCACCAGTGTCTGACCAGAACTGAAGAAGCAGCTTGGATGAGCTGCGAAAATTTGACCAAATAAACTTTTGTCCAGTTGACAAATTGAATTTCTCATTTAGCCTTGAATTCAGAAAGATTTATCATGATTTGAGTCAATTTCACATGACAAGCAAAATTTATCTGCCAAAAGACTTTTGTACTTAAAATATGAAAAATACATCTTGTCACACTTAAGATAATAAAAATTACTTAAAATAAGTTATTTGCACTTAAAATAAGAAACAAACTCTAACTCTGCTTGAATTAAGAACTTACCCCATTGGTAGATCATTTTAGTTGTCAAGTTGAATCTACTCATATAAAGTAAAATGTTCTTAATTTAAGTCATTTTAACTTACCTAGATATTGTTTTTTGCATTGTAATCCAGATAAGACCTGAGGCATGGATAGATGTTGAATAAGTTCTGGTTTAGACCTGGTTTTGACCCGGTTTACATATAATTTACTCCATGTTTTAGTCCTGGTTTCAAACTGTTTAGATCTTATTGAGACCTGGTTTAGTACTGCTTATTAGACTTTCTTGTCCTATTTAGCCCCAGCTCAATTAAAGTTCGCTTTGTACTGTATGCTCCTAACTATAAAGCATCTTATTGATAAAAGGAGAAATTCAATTTGTCAACTGGACAAAGTTTGTTTGGTCGAAAATGTTTCGCCGCTCATCCGAGAGGCTTCTTCAGCTCTGGTTCTAGTGCTGGTTAGACCCTGTTTATATCTAGCTGCAGGGAGGAGCTCACTACCCTGAAATAGCTCTGAAACTATCTCAACTAATCTGTCTCTTTGTTTTTCAAATTTCTCTGGCGACTAGCAACTACAAAGCAATGTGGTCTACTCCATTCAGTGTAGTGAAGACTGCAGTGAGCGCTATATTGGGGAAACCAAACAGCCACTTCACAAGAGGATGTACCAACACAGACGGGTGTGCCAAAGTGGACCGTCATCTGCCGTACATCTTCACCTAGAAGCCACGGGCCATTCTTTTGAGGACAGTGAGGTTCAGATCTTAGCCAGGGAACAAAACTGGTTTGAGAGGGGAGTTAAAGAGGCAATTTTTGTCAAAAAAAGAGAATCTGTCGCTAAACAGAAATGGGGGAGTTAGACATAACTTGTCTCCCATTTATAATTCTATTCTCAAACCAAGTCAAAAACAGACAAAGAAACATTAGGGCAGACAATCCAGGGCAGAGGGGTGGAGAGGGTCGTTAGGCTTGAATAGGGAGGCTAAACTAGTCGCCAGAGAAATTTGAAAAACAAAGGGACAGATTAGTGGAGATAGTTTCAGAGCTATTTCAGTGTAGGTAGCTCCTCCCTGCAGCTAGATATAAACAGGGTCTAACCAGCACTAGAACCAGAACTGACGAAGCCTCTCGGATGAGCGGCGAAACGTTTTCGACCAACAAACTTTGTCCAGTTGACAAATTGAATTTCTCCTTTTATTATGCTAGTAGTTGTTAGGTCTGGTCTCTGAAAGTTGTGAAAAGTGCTTATAAACTCATCACTGTGAATCATTATCAATCAATCAATCAATCAAATATTTATAAGGCGCTTTTCATACAAAATTGTAGCACAAAGCGCCTTACAGTGGTCAAGGATTAGGAGATTGACCTTTATTGATCTCGCACAGGAGAAGTTGTTTCTATATTTGACCATGGGGACCATCCCCATGATTTTGTTTTGTTATTTAGTTTTGGTCAGGCCCTAAGCTGGAGGATTTTACCTATGGCGCATGTTTAGGTTGGTGGGGGAAACCGGAGCGCCCGGAGGAAACCCACCCAGACACGGGGAGAACATGCAGTCTCCGCACAGAAAGGCCCGGGCAACCCGAACCTTCTTGCTGTGAAGCATGAGTGCTACCCACTCAGCCACCGTGCCGCCAGGGGGAAAAAAAAAAAAAAGAAAAAAAACAAAGAACAGGAACAGGAACAGCAGCAACAACAGCAACAACAACAGCAACAACAGCAGCAACAGCAACAGCATCAACAACAACAGCAGCAGCAACAGCAGCAGCAGCAACAACGGCAACAACGACAGAACAACAGCAACAACAGCAACAGCAAGAACAACAGCAAAAACAACAACAGCAACAACAACAGCAGCAACAGCAGCAACAACAACAACAGCAGCAGCAACAGCAGCAGCAGCAACAACGGCAACAACGACAGAACAACAGCAGCAACAGCAAGAACAACAGCAAAAACAACAACAGCAACAACAACAGCAGCAACAGCAGCAACAACAACAACAGCAGCAGCAACAGGAACAGCAGCAACAACAACGACAACAGGAACATCAGCAACAACAACAGCAGCAGCAACAACAGCAGCAACAACGACAGAAACAACAGCACAACAACAGCAACAACAACAGCAGCAGCAACATCAACAACAGCAGCAGCAATAACAACAACAGCAACAACAAGAACAACAGCAACAACAGCAACAGGAACAACAGCAACAGGAACAACAGCAGCAACAACAACAGTAACAACAGCAGCAACAACAACAGCAGCAACAACAACAGCAGCAACAACAACAGTAACAACAGCAGCAACAACAACAGCAGCAACAACGACAGAAACAACAGCAACAACAGCAATTAGAATGCCCTCAATGCATAAGGTAAGTGAGGAATAATTTTGGACCACTGTAAGCTGTTTAAAATAAACCAGCTCTGTTTTTCACGTTTTAAGACAATAAAAAACACGTCCAGCACCAGTGATTTACGCATATTTCTTATTAAAATACTCACAAACTGCATTTTCCTCCCTGCACGTGCACACATATGGGGAAGGCATAAGGCTGCATGGCTCATGTGGAGTAGATCATATTTTCTCTGGTCTTTTGCCCAGTGGGATACTTTAAATGACTGTGTGGGTTATTTTAAGTCAGATCAGATTGCTGCAAGTTTGGCAACAAGTCCTGTGTACTGTACGGATCAGCCTAACGTGATTCCTAGAAGAACTGCAGTACTGGCAAAACTCACAACACTGAAGATAGTATTTATGCGTTTAAAGGTATATTACGCAAAATTGACTTTTGTGAGCGTTAAAGGTGCATTGTGTAACCTTTCTGGTGGTCAGTCAAATGTTTTTCTCCATGGAAATGTTAAAGCGTTTCTGGAATGTTTCACAGTATGCAGCACACTTTTCTGTCAAATCAGACTAAGTTACAGGTCAAGTCTGTGGAGATGCGACCCCGCTCATAGTCAGAATGTCTGTTTTTCTAGGTATTTTTGAGCTATAAAACTGCCTGTAACTGAATAAGAAATGAGAAATGATGTAAGGTAGAGCTGTTTAATGTCATACTGTGGAACATTCCAGGCAGAACAATGACATATCCATAGAAAAAGGCAGGCGACGGATCCCCACAACCAAAAAGTTACATTGTGCACATTTAAAGAAAAAGTAACGTTATTTTACAATTTGAGCCTTCTTTCGGTAATAAAACAAGTCGTTTGACTCACCCATAGCACTTTGGTGTCATATGGAGCACTTCCAGAGATGTTTTAGATTTGCGGTTAGCCTAGCGCAACTTCTAGCCATAGCTCGGGGCATATAATACATTCCCCAAGCATGTAATATGCCCCGTGCGGGCTCCAAATAACACAAACTTTAGCACTTTTCAAATCATCGAAGCCCGATGTCTTATCCTACGATTTCGTGTGGTCAAAAGTGGCCTGTAATCCGAGATTTAGCCATAGTTTCGAGTAGAGGAGGAGGCCAGTGTGCATGTGTGGACTGTGCTCTCAGCTCCCGGGACCCAAACATGAAACGCAAAGCTGTAAACTATGGATAAATCTCAGATTACAGGCCACTTTTGCTTCAAACGAAATCGTAGACTAAGACATCGGGCTTCTATGATTTGAAAAGTGCTAAAGTTTATGCTATTTGGAGCCCGCACGGGGCATATTACATGCTTGGGGAATATATTATATGCCCCGAGCTATGGCTAGAAGTCGCGCTAGGCTAACCGCAAATCTAAAACATCTCTGGAAATGCTCCATATGACACCAAAGTGCTATGGGTGAGTAAAACTACTTGTTTTATTACCGAAATAAGGCTCAAATTGTAAAAAAAAAATGTTACTTTTCCTTTAAGCCATTTTATAATGCTGTTATCTTTTCAGAAACAGACTTGGAATTGTGTTTTGTTTCATTCACGCATGTTTAAGTAAACCTTTATTATTAGTCTGTCTCCATCTCCAAAGCTCAAAATGCTCTGTTCCACCTTGAGATGTCATGAAGGGGTAGTTTTCAAGTTCAACAGCTACATTTTACCTTTAGTTCAGTAGAGATGGGCAACTCCAGGGCTGAACCTCCTGTATTACAACATGACATCATAAGGTAGAACAGTGCGTTTTCTGTTTGAGAGAAGAATTCAGTCTAAATATGCAGGGTTTGTGTGTTAAACGTGTGAATGAAACAAAACTCCAGGTTTGTTTGTGATGAGGAAACAACATTCATAGTTGCAAAGTAAACTCAATGCAACTATAAAAATGTAGTAATACTAACTGACTTGGTTATGAGAAACAGGCAGCTCTTACTTGTCTCACAGAAGTGTTTGTTATTGCTTTGCCAAAAATGTTACACAGTATGGCGCTATTGAAACATATACTAGTATATCTTGTATTGTTAAAAGTTTAATTACTGCTCTAAAATACTGAAAAGCATGCATTTTTACTGTTGTAACTGTGACTGTGGGTCGCCTCTCCACAGATCTGACCTGTAACTCGGCATGGCTGTGTCACCTGCTTGCCATGGAAATACAAGCTTACTGTCATACTGTGGAACATGCAGGCAAAGCAATAAAATCTCCATGGAGACAAGTAGGTTGTGGACCCACCAGAAAAGTTACATAGTGCTTCTTTAAAGTAAATAAGTAGTAAATAGTGGCAGTTACATAGATTTCTTGGTGGATTGCAACAAGTACCTTGGAGTCCAGGCTCCTACAGCTCCGCTCAGCAGTGAGAGATACAGGACATTCATACTATAATACTCCCTACAACTGTACAACAACTCACCCTTATGTAACAGATAATACTCCCTACAACTGTACAACAACTCGCCCTTATGTAACAGATAATACTCCCTACAACTGTACAACAACTCACCCTTATGTAACAGATAATACTCCCTACAACTGTACAACAACTCACATGTCTATTTTTCCAGAGGTCAGGTTTGATTGACAGTGGCGTTGCTAAGCACTCACCCTCTTCTAAACCGGTGGTGCAAGCAGCAGGAGGCATAATCTTCAACATCCTCACTCATGTGGACTGTGACCTGGCTGAGTGGATCCTGGACTACCTCACAAACCAGCCCCAGTTTGTGAGAGCCTGGGACTGTGTGTCTGACCTCATGACTTGCAGTGTGGGGGCGCCCCAGGGCACGGTCCTCGCGCCCTTCCTCTTCACCTTTTCCCTGCAGACTTCAGACACAACACGGACAGCTGTGTCCTGCAGAGGTTCTCAGATGACTCCGCCATCATTGGTCTCATCACAGACGATGATGACGCGGAGTACAGAGGACTAACGCAGGACTTTGTGGACTGGTGTCAGCGGAACCACCTTCTCATCAACGCGGGTAAGACCAAGGAGATGGTGGTGGACTTCCGCAGACGCCATTCTACTGCCCCCCCACCAGTGAACATCCAGGGAAGGGACATTGAGAAAGTGGACTCTTACAAGTACCTGGGTGTTCATCTGAACAATAAACTGGACTGGACTCATAACACAGATGCACTGTACAGGAAGGGCCAGAGCAGGCTCTATCTCCTGAGGAGACTGCGGTCCTTTGGAGTGAGAGGGCCACTCCTGAAGACCTTCTATGACTCTGTGGTGGCATCAGCAATCCTGTACGGTGTGGTCTGCTGGAGCAGCAGCGTCACAGAGAGGGAGAAGAAGAAACTGGACAAGGTCATCAGGAAGTCCAGCTCTGTCCTGGGCTGTCCTCTAGACTCGGTGCAGCAGGTGGGGGACAAGAGGGTCCTGGCTAAACTCATGTCTATGCTGGACCATGAGTGTCAGCCCCTGCAGGACGCTCTGTCGGCTCTGGAGAGCAGCATCAGTGACAGACTGATTCACCCTCGCTGTGTTAAAGAGAGATTTCGCAGATCTTTCCTTCCTGCTGCTCTCAGACTGTACAATGATCAATGCTAGTCATGTTCATCTCCATAGCAACCATGTGTCATCTCCATAGTAATAATTACATGTGCAATATTATTTAAAGTCACTTTACCTGCTACTTATTTGTGTAACAAGCACTGTCCATCACTGCACTGTACACAATCATCTGAGTCACTTTATTGTAGTGATATTATATATTACTGAACTGGAGTCACTTTAACTGCTGTTTGTTCACTGCTCAGAATCAAAGACATTTATTGTGCAGCGTTCCTGTGCCTTTTAACCTTACAGTGTTGTGTTTTTTTAGTTGACTGTACATACTTATTATTTATCTTAATTTTTGATGCATGCTCTTTTTTTTTTTTTTCCAACTGTTTCTGAAACTTGCGTTGTGACACTGCAATTTCCCCATTGTGGGACAAATAAAGGATTATCTTATCTTATCTTATGATTGGCTCTTTGGTTTGGCGCTAGAATTTCCAAATATGGTCCCTGATTACTAGCCTCGCTGAGCTTCATTCGGCTGCAACTGAACGCTATGGGTGACGTCACACTCCCTTAGTCCACTTCTACTACCCCAAACCCCAAATACACACCTCAGTTTTCATAGTTGGTGAAGTAACCCACTCAAAGGAAGTACTGGACGCACCTTGCAGTCTGTGTAATCCCAGCGTTACATACACAGAATCTTTTTTGTTTTTCCACCATAACACTGACATTGTTTTGACCTAAACGCAAATCCTTCTAATGGATTCCAGATAAACCAGAACATAATGTCTTTATCCTTCACTTGTCATCCACATCCAAGGTGTGGTGGAGGTGTGGTGTCAGCCGTTTATTCTCCCTTTGCGTCACCACTTATTATTACTTTAAACCGAGCTATAAACTAAGAAGCATTATCACAAAGTACAGTTAAATAATATTACACAACAGTTTGGAAGAATTCTCAGCAATGTGTTAAGTATTGAAAATCAGACACAAACTGAACACTAACTAAAACTAGTATTGAAACTACAGTAGATACAAAAATGAAGCTTTCCTGAATAGCTTGAGAATGATTTTGAGCTGTATCAGAACAAGTATAAGAGTACACACCCATGGACCACTGTGGAAACTACCTGGACCACTGAGGGAGTACACAGATATGAGGCCACATGGGAAAAGAAAAGAAAGTACTACAATTTCATGTTGAAAGTCATGTTCTATTGTCTAAATAAAGTGATTTTTATTCTCATTGTCATATCAGAATGTATATTTTCACTGTAACGTATACCTGTATATCAAAGGTGCACTGTTTGCAATTTTTCTGATGGCTTCCCCATGAAGAAGACTAGGGTGTGTTCGTTTCAGTTTAGTTCTTTTGGTGTACTGTACTGTATTTTTCCATTGTGAGATACTGCCAAAGCACTACAGACACAAGCATATGAACATATTGTGAATTTTGTTTTTTATAGCCTTGGAAAACAAAGTATATATCTGGCAAGGTCCCTCATTTAAAGGGATATGCCACCCCCAGGTCAAACTTGGGCATCTCCCCACAGTCCAGAGACTAAAATAAGTGGTGGAAAGCGTTTTTCTGGTCACCCAGTCATTGTCCAGGTCTGTCAGCACTGACCGCCGCGGTATCTGCAGCTACTCCGCATTAGACTGGAGTCTAACGGCGCCAGAGAAAGATTTCGGCCAAAAGGAATTAATTTGCTCAATGCGTTTCCCAATTACTTTCTGTGTAGTGCGCATTCATATCGAGTGCAAATAAATGTACAAATCAACACGGAGAGCTTGACTTGGTCATTTTGGGTGGGAACTATTTTTCAGTGCGGAAAAACACAGCCGAAGCACACACCACGCTGACAGGGGAATCCCTGTTACGCACCAGGAAGGGAGTTCCCCTGTTACGCAGCGCACCACTTATTTTAGTCTCTGGACTGTGGGGAGATGCCCAAGTTTGACCTGGGGGTGGCATATCCCTTTAAAGGTGCATTGCGTAACTGCGTTTCTGATGGAGGGCCCACCATTTATTGTCTCATGGAGATGTTATAGCGTTGCCCAAAATGTTCCACAGTATGGCATTTAAGTTATATATCTCTTGCATTCATTCAATTATATGTGTTTTTATTGCTCAGAAATACCCTGTAAAGCTTGCATTTGTACTGTAACTGGTCTCACCTCTCCACAGATCTGACCTGTAACTTGGCCTGGTGGTGTCACATTGTCTATATGGAGATGGATATGGAGATAGATAGTTTAATAGAAGTTTAATAGAAGTTTAATGCCATAATGTGGAACATTTTGATGCAGACAAAACGTACACAGTGCACCTTTAAACAGCCCTTGTCATTACACCAGTAAAATCAATTTCCCAATGAAAATCTCACTAAAAGCTTCAAGTAATTATGTAAGTAGTGTTATTTTTAAACGTGAAATGAATGAAGCCGTTAATAATAGAAGTGCAACCTTGGTTTTATAATAATTCCTTTCAACTCGTCTGTAACTAACAGCTTATCTATAAATGGAAATGTTAGTCAAGAAAGAGGGCTGCACCATGATCTGCAGTAGATGTGAGATTAGAAATAGGGACATGGAGCAATTTGAACGTAAGGTTATGCAAACAGACTGCAGAGCCAGCAACAGTACAGAGGGTTCAGTCAGGGGCTACTGCTAAGTCACTTAACTGTATTTGCACATGTGGGAAAAGAGGGATTATGTAGGCAAAAAAAGTGCATTATTCAAGCTTTAAAGGTGAATTGTGTAACTTTTCTAGTTCAACTATAATTCACAGGGCTCTCAAGTCTCACTAGGGCAGTGCTTCTCAAATAGTGGGGCGGGCCCCCCTGGGGGGGCGCGGTGTGATGCCAGGGGGGGCGCGTGTGACCCTGGGAAACATGCTTTTTTTGCCATACTGTACTAGAATGAAAGTGTAATTGCACATCAACAACAGTAGTTGGAAGCAGCGCTCTCGTTGTCGCTCTGGGGCAGGGGTCGGCAACCTTAAATACACGCATATACGCACAGAACAGACTCACTGTCACAGAAAAAACACATTATATTCCACTGAGTCGTGTCCTTTAGTCCAACAGAAGCTGACGCATCAGTGACACAATAGTGTTTTTTTTTTTTAAACAAATGTGCGCAAAGCTGCATTAAAAACACATTAATATTTGAGTCCTCAGCGCAAAAAAAGAGTGGAGTGTTTGTTGGAAGTTTCTTTCTTTTTTGTTTTTAATGTTAATAAAAGGATACAATGTTATGCAGAGGTGTACTAATAATTTTCTAGATGAATAATACTATTAATAGTCGCGCGCAGGGAGGGGGGCGTGAAATTTTTTCTTCTTCCTAGGGGGGGCGTCATGGAAAATAATTGAGAAGCACTGCACTAGGGTGACCACCGGCATGAAACAGGAAAGGAGGACACTTGTGTCCAAAAAGGAGGACAAAGGAGGACAAAGGCCTAATAAAAAGGCCTGATTATTATTATTATTATTATTATTATTATTATTATTATTATTATTATTATTATTATTATTATTATTATTATTATTATTATTATTATTATTATTATTAACAAGGTCCAACGTGCTCCATAAGCATAAGAAATCCAGGGTTCTCTACAAAGGCGAATGATAAGTCACTCATGATAAGTCAGTCATTTGTGCTCCTGGCTGTGTTCTCCTGGGCCTTCGCACTGTCAGGGGGCATTTTTTTGTCTCCTTTTCAAACTCTCCTGCAGCGTGAGCTGACTCGTCTTTGGCTGGGTTGCCTGTAACTCGCTGTATTGTGTCGGGTGTTTGTTTTTGAGGTGCCGTATCGGTTTGTTGTGTTAAATGTCGCCCTTTCCTTTCCACCCCTCACAATCCCAAGTTTACATATCCCACCGTTTGCGATGGCAATGTTGTCATCAACTTTATAGTATTTCCAGACCCAGACATATTCGCCAAACATTATAGCGTTCTTATAGCGCTCATTATAGCGCTCTTCTTGTCTCTTCTCTGTACTCGCGCTTTGCGCTTCGAGCTGCTTCCGTGTATTTAACTTATAGTGTGTCATGCCGCACGCGTTGATGTTTCTGTGTGGAGTCTCACTCATTGCCACCGCATAACCATAGATCTCATCTAGGATATGTTAAAAAAAAAAAAAGAATACTTGCTACTAGCAAGTGTAAATAATGGGTGGGGATTTATGACGATTTATGCAACGGTGGGCGACGAGGGTCCGAAAGGAGGACAAAATGTAAAAAAGGAGGACACATGACAGACGGCCGGACAGACAGCTCTAAAACCGGACTGTCCGGACGAAATCTGGACGAATGGTCACCCTAAGTCTCACGCATTGAGAGTGTGACACACGCAATTCGACGCTCACACGCCACACATGGCATTTCTCACGCTGATTTTTTTGTTTTGTTTGTTTTTGTGCCCAGAAAATAAACTGAGAACCATCAGGTAATAACTTCATTTATATAACTCTCATTAGTTGCTTTGTAGTTTAAAGGGATATGCCACCCCCAGGTCAAATTTGGGCATCTCCCCACAGTCCAGAGACTAAAATAAGTGGTGGAAAGCGTTTTCCTGCTCACCCAGCCATTGTCCGAGTCTGTCGCCACTGACCGCCGCGGTATCTGGTGCTCCTCCGCCTTAGACTGGAGTCTAACGTCGCCAGAGAAAGATTTCGGCCAAAAGGAATTAATTTGCTCGATGCGTTTCCCAATTACTTTCTGTGTAGTGCGCATTCATATCGAGTGCAAATAAATGTGCAAATCAACACGGAGAGCTTGCCTTGGTCATTTTGGGTGGGAGCTATTTTCCAGTGCGGAAGAATACAGCCGAATCACGCAGCACGCTGCCAGGGGAATCCCAGTTACGCACCGGGAAGGGAGTTCCCCTGTTGCACAACGTGGTGCGTGATACGGCTGTATTCTTACGCACTGGAAAATAGTTCCCACCCAAAATGACCAAGTCAAGCTCTCCGTGTTGATTTGCACATTTATTTGCACTCGATATGAATGCGCACTACACACAAAGTAATTGGGAAACGCATTGAGCAAATTAATTCCTTTTGGCCGAAATCTTTCTCTGGCTACGTTAGACTCCAGTCTAAGGCGGAGGAGCTGCAGATACCGCGGCGGTCAGTGGCGACAGACTCGGACAATGGCTGGGTGAGCAGGAAAACGCTTTCCACCACTTATTTTAGTCTCTGGACTGTGGGGAGATGCCCAAATTTGACCTGGGGGTGGCATATCCCTTTAAGTTTGCTCTTTAGACAAACATTTACAGCAGGGCTCTCAAGTCCTGCTGTAAAACACACCAGTGATGGACCCTGCAATAACAATATATCCATCTTTTTATACAGTGTGTTTTTATACAGTGTGTTTTTATACAGTGGGGCTGCTGGCGTGGAGAGTTTACCGCACCAAATGGAGGAGGCTGCCTTTCAATCAGAAGGCAGCTAAACCTGTACATCAGAAGGCAGCTAAACCTGTACATCAGAAGGCAGCTAAACCTGTACATCAGAAGGCAGCTAAACCTGTACCACCACCCCCCCCCCCCCCCCCCACCCCCCCGCTACTTGGAAATTACGCAGTCTCACGTACGACCCCACTCCCTGTTCAATAAATGTAAAGTAGATCTGTTTAATGTCATACTGTGGAACATTCCAGGCAGAGCAATGACATCTCCATAGAAACAAGCAGCATGACATTAAACAGCTCTATCTTACATTTATTCAGTTATTTCATTACAAGTGGTTTTATAGCTCAAAAATACCTAGAAAAACAGGCATTCTGACTGTGAGCAGGGACGCCTCTCCACAGATCTGACCCGTAACTTGGTCTCCATGAAGATAGAAAGGTTTAATGTCATGCTGTGAAACATTCCAGACAAAGCAATAACATCTCCATGGAGAAAAGCATTTAACAAACCCTCCACCAGAAAAGTTACATAACGCACCTTTAAGGCAATGGTGATGTCCTAAAACTGAACAAAAAATAATGATAATTCCCCTTGTAGTTTCATGTAACTGATATAAAACAATATTGTTTACACTAGTTAGTAACATAAGGATGATGCACAGTAGAAATATAGTGCAATAAAAAGCTTTAAGTCATGTTAAATCACTTAATCCTGTTTTGTTAGTCAGCCTCTATCTCAAGCTCAAAATGCTGTGTTCCACCTTGTGATGTCATGTAGTTTTCAATTTAACAGCTACATTTTACTTTAAGTTGAATAACTATTGGCAATTCCAGGGCTGAAATTGTCCAAATGATTCTATGGTGTATGGAGTTTAAAAACACAGTAGAGCAAGTCCTGTATTACCACATGACATCGCAAGGTGGAGCATAGCATTATTATACAGTGATACCTCACCTTATGAAATTAATTCGTTCCAGAAGTGGTTTCGTAACGTGAAAAATTCGTAAGTTGAGTAGCTATTTCAATGGAAAAAGCCTGATTCGTTCCAAGGCCCCGATCCAAGTTTTTTTTATAGTGTAACTTTTTTTTATAGTGTAACATTGTGTTCTGCGTCCTGATTGGTTTCTCAGACTGGATTTAAACTTTTCTCACATTTGTCTCTCGTTTAAACACTCAAACTTTCATAGATTTTCAACAAAATTATTAATAGTGAAGTGTGGGGGAAAGGAGGAGGGGGGAAAAAACTGCGCGCGGACATGTGTGATAGCGCAGCATGACCCGGCGCGGGGCTGCCAGCAGGTCTAGACCTGGACTAAACCAGAACTAAACCAGGACTAAACCTGGACTAAACCTGGACTAGACCAGGACTAGACCAGGACTAGACCAGGTGGATTAAAGGTCTATTTCCTGGTTTCGTTTCGAGTCACAGCTGAGGCGAGCCACTGCTCGCCTCAGCTGGAGGACCGCACGCAGTCTGAGTGCATGAACGAGACCCACGAATGCATGCAAGAGCTGCGGTGGTCTAGATCTGCTCTAGACCTGGTCTAGTCCTGGTCTAGTCCAGGTTTAGTCCAGGTCTGGACCTGCTGGCAGCCCCGCGCCGGGTCATGTGCGCTATCACACATGTCAGAGCGCAGTTTTCTCCCCCCTCCCCCTTCCCCCCACACTTCACTATTAATAATTTTGTTGAAAATCTATGAAAGTTTGAGTGTTTAAACGAGAGACAAATGTGAGAAAAGTTTAAATCCAGTCTGAGAAAAGCGTATAATGTGTGTGGCTGAGCGCGCATTATTTGAATTTTTGAGATTTCGCGTTTCGTAACTTGAATTTTCTTTCGTATCTAGAGACCAAAATTTACCGTGAAGGCGTTTCGTAACTTGAAATTTTCGTTTGTTGGGTCATTCGTAAGGTGAGGTACCACTGTATTTGAGAGAAGAACTCTGCCTAAATATGCAGCATTTGTGCATTAAAAATGAGTGAATGAAACAACATTCTAACATAGATCAGAAAATTATTTTTGTTTATTTAATGTCACATAATGGAAGATATAATTTGTCAATTTCAAAGATCAGATAGCTGTGTTGAGCAGATGTTTTGATCCAATGCAAGAAACATAATATAAAGCTTTTTAATAAATGCAGGAAAAACATTACAATTAGCAGTAATAAAAATAGCATGTTTTTTGTTTTTGAACTTGCTCAACATCATTTCAGATTTTTATCATTGAGATATGAGCTGTGAAACAGAAAACAGAACAAAATATGACGTCATTGTGCAAACTCTCATACTTACATGTTGACAGCACTGAAATTTTTCCACTACTTCCAAGCATTTACAAGTCTCTTGGGTACTCAGCAGGATGGACATATGATGAACTTGCCAAACTTGATTTCCCACCATTGTAATGAAAGTGGTGACAGAGGTGAATAGGTATATGAAACTGGTAACACGCCCAGCTGTTGTAGCTTCACCAAATGTTTTACATTGTCGTCTCAATCAGGCAAAACTTCTAGTCGAGTTGGTGCATGTCTGTTTCGTTAGGCTACACCCAAATGTGCAAAACAGGATGATAATTAGCACGCTCGGTGGTGGTGGTGGTGGTGGTGGTGTGGTTTGATTGTCAGCATGAGTCATTTCTTTGAAGTGCACCACATTGTCTTAGGAAAAAAGTAATAAAGATACTTAGTGTAGCTTTATTATACTTAGACGTCTACAGTGAAATCTACAAAAAACAGAAATTATTGTTATTATCTTAATGCTATATAGGCCAATGTTTCATAAACTTAGACTTAGAGTTAGATTTAGATAAACTTTATTGATCCACAAGGGAAATGATTTGGACACAGTAGGTCACACATCACAATATAATAAAGAACAAAAATATAAATGTAATTAAAAATAATGAAAATAAATATAAGTGTGGTAGGCCTACGTGTACCTCTGGTGGTATGAAGCTTCATGACTCCTCTGCAGTTTGAACATTTACAGTCAGTGTAATTCACACTTTTGTCCTCCACTGAGGTAGTCATTAGTCATAACATTTATAGCAATGCACAGTCCTATTTTAGTCCTGGTTTTTCCCTAATTTAGACGTAGAATAATAGTCTGTTATAGACCAGATTTCAGTCTGGTGGTACTTGATCACAAAATATTTTTCTTATCGAAAACGCTAGGCTACTCCATGTTTACCTATAGGTCCATAGACATTACTGTAACCTTTATTTAGCCTATATTAGTTCTAACCTAAAGCCATATTAATGACTTATTAGCTAGTGGCCTATTCATAAACTCAGTGATTTACAATAATTTGATAAAAA
This sequence comes from Paratrypauchen microcephalus, assembly GCA_036785185.1. Taxonomy (NCBI): domain Eukaryota; kingdom Metazoa; phylum Chordata; class Actinopteri; order Gobiiformes; family Gobiidae; genus Paratrypauchen; species Paratrypauchen microcephalus. Next base: position 185,788 of record JAVJIX010000133.1, read on the forward strand.
GAACACAGACATCAGACATAACTTAGACCAACATAATTGTATTCTATTACACAATTTAGGCATTTAATTGGGTTTCTTATTGCTACTACTTATTGCTACTAAAAACGACTCCGTCTTTACAAAATGTACTGATCACGTACAATGTGTTTGACCTAGTTTTCATTCAGACATTCCCCTTTAAACGCTTTCGTTTAGTGAAAAGCGTGAAGAAACCGATAGAAACTACAAAACGTTTCTCGATGTTTACTTCCCGTTCCTCATTGTTTCCTATTGGCTAGTCACGGACACGCTGTGATCTGATTGGCTGCGGGCGGCTCATGCGAGGGGCGTGCGTTCGTACTACGTCGCTGGACCAGTCTGTGCAGGTTCAGTGTTGAGCGAAGCAGCGCCGCGGATACGACCGTGTGAAGTGACAGCAACCTGCCTGCAAGACTACATCTTTGAGCTTCAAAACAAGGTAAACACTATTTTTATAATACACTTCACACACTTTATCTCGTTGTATTAGAAGAGATTTCACTACTTTAATACAACCTAGCGGCTCGGAGCTAACGATTTAGTCAAAACAACAAGACTCCTAATCTGCTAACCCGACACAAAGAACCGCTTTTTACTATATTTACTTTATTTGATTGATAAAACAAAAATATTCTAGTAACCTTTAAACGTAGCACTATCTAAATATAAAGCTGTCAAAATAAAATAAATGATTGGGAAATAGTTATGGGGGTTTTCTTCGGACGTCGCAGCTCATATTAGCGGACTAGCTTTGTCGTTAGCTCGATGTAAACAAACCATGAGCAGCAGCAGCAGCAGCAGCAGCCCCGGTCTGTCTTATCTGTCCGTGGGCTGCAGTGTTCCTGACATTGTACATTTATCATCGCAGTTCGTCCTTTTTTCCAAGGTCAAATAAACCCTCATTTTCAGGGCTGTTTGTGCAGAAATGTTCTTTGATGAGTCTCGAGTTTGTAGCGTTACTGCTGACAAAAATAAGGTAATAGTTTGGAGGTTCTTTGTCTGGGCTGATCGCAGATGTTGTGCGCTCCTCCAGATGGTAATAGTACTAGATATTGTTTTTATAACTCAATTTCAGACGGATTTAATGGAACAACTGTAGGTCTGTTTTTCTCTATTTATTTTGAAGCTTGGGGCTGAGCTTGGGTCATTTGTGCAACAACAAAAACTATGATGTAATACTTTTTCTTAGCTTGAACTTGTATTAGCCATTATTTTCTATTTGTTTGTCCAGATGCGATCCAAGGCAAAGGACAAATTAAATTCTGTCCTCTGCACGCATTTTTATTTGTATTTATTTATTTGTCCATTTTACAGAATTGGATTTCTCCTTTCTAGTATTTGTATATTTTTCAGACCTTTTAACATTGGTAATTTTTATTCAAAACTGAAACTGTACGTGAAAACGGATACGTTTCTCATTATACTAAAGGGAAACTGATTTAATCATCTGGACTAAACCTGGTTTAAATCATGACTAAACAAGGACTAAACGTGGACCTAACCTCTGTTCATGTACTACTAATATATAACTAGTCCTGGGTATCATTAAGAAGTTTCTGATACGATACATACCTTGATACATAGGCAATGGTATATGTTTTTCGATGCGGTGCACTTTTGATTCAATATGATATGACATTTCATATCCATTCGATATGGTTCAGTGAAAAACAAAGACAAAATCATCACTGATACTAAAAGTCTACTAAGTCTAAAATGAAAAACACCCATTTAACTCATCAAAACAGTGAAAATGTCAACACAACTGTAGCTCTTACATGAAATAATTTAGTAAAATACGTATATCTAAAAATACTCTCGGTGTTAAATCAATACAGCAGCCCATGATATCGATACTGTATCATCAAATTATTATTATTATTACTTATTCGATTATTACTTATTTTATTATTATTATGACTTATCTTTATGCCATTCTTGCCTGCATGCACTTTTCTTTCTTGTTCAAACTGTCCCTACCTGGAGCTACTGTGACAAGTAGCTCCAGGTAGGGAGTAAATTTCTCCTGCGTGAGATCAATAAAGTCTTATCTTATCTTATCTTATCTTAAACAATATTACACATCGATATTTCAATATTTTTGCACACCCCTATGTATAACAAAGTCAAAATTGTATCTGTATTACATTGCTCTAGGACAGCAAAATTATGGTACATTTCTGCATAAAATATTCCACTGTACCGATTTCTAAATACATTTAATTTTCTTACCATATCTTGAATATTGTGGAGGCAAAAATTGATCCTATATTCATAACATGGGCTTGAGAAATAATGTTCTCAGAGCTATGTTATAGCTATGCTATGTTACATAGTGATGTCATGTATTCAAACTCCCACACTTCACATGTTCCAATCAAGTTGACAATGGCATTTCTGTGTAAGGGGGAGAGTGTTATTGTTCACATTTGCAGAGTAGTTATGTCTAATATTACATTTCTTTCTCTCTCTCCCAATATGTATACAATAACAATACAACAATAACAACACATAATAATAAGACAGACCTATAGTATTAAAGGTACACTGTATGTTTCTGGTTGGGGGACATGTATATATATATATATATTCTGTTTTTATATTGTGCCTGTGTAATATTGTGAGTGCAGGGTCACTATTGTGCAGTTTGGGTCAGATACAAAGAGATACATAATAGTTTTGAGAGCTTTTATAATGCTCCATTTTCAGTCGACTAACTAATCATGTCTTTAGTCAATCAAGAATGTCTTTACTTACCTACATGCCCACACAATAGTATACTGGTTTATATCTGGTTTAGTCCTACTCACTGCTCCTGCATAGTCACTACTGGTTTGATTCTGCTACAGTCCTGATCAGTCCTGTTTTAATGCTTAGTTAAAGGTGCATTGTGTAACTTTTCTGGTGGAGGGTCTGTTTCACAGTATGGTGTTAAACCTTCTTCATGGAGACCAAACCAGACCAAGTTACAGGTCAGATTTGTGGAGAGGCAACCTGTGCACAGCCAGAATGCCTGTTTTTCTAGGTATTTGTGAGCTATAAAGCCACCTGTAATTGAATAAATGTAGAATAGAGCTGTTTAATGTCATACTGTGGAACATTCCAGACAGAACAATGACATATCCATAGAAACAAGCAGATGATGGACCCCCAAACAAGAAGTTACATGGTGCACCTTTTAACTCTCGTCTAGTTCTTTTTTAGTCCTGTTATCATCACTCAGAAATGCCTTGAAAAACATGTGGTGGACTCGCCTCTCTGCAGATCTGACTTGTAACTCACATCACAGCACAGCCAGACCGGAGAGAGTGCCTTTACTTAAGCAGACATTGATCTAGAGCGACCTGGAGTAGACTGCCCCAAGTGCAGACTATTTTTAGAATAAAAACACTTTTCTGAATGCACAGTGATAACAGCGTGCAGACTTCAGATTAAATCACTACATAGTGTTTATTCAGACCTGGTAATGAGTCATTGTGATCACGTTACACACAATAGTATTATGTCCAGGGCTCTGAATTCAAATAAGTGACGTCATGGTTAGTTTAAAGAGCCAAATTACATTTTGAAAGCTCAATTTTCTATGACAAAGACACTTGTAAAGCAACAATTTCCCCATTAATGCATTTTCTAATTTTATATTTGCGATCACATTTCATATCTGTATATATGCATATCTTCATATATGTATTTGTTTTTTGGTTAAATACTCAGAGCTGTATCAGAATAAGTATAAGAGCACATAGACTGGTATACGCTTATGGACCACTACGGACCTACCTGGACCATTGAGGGGTTACACACATATAAGACCACATGGGAATAAAAAAGAAAGTACTATGATTTAATGTTGAAAATCATTCTGCTGTCTAAATAAAGACTCTTTAATTATCATTGTGGTATCTGATTAGTATTCTATTCCTTAGTATCATAGTTTAGAAGAGAGATAAGATAAGACTTTATCGCCCAAAACAACGCACGGGGCGTGTGGAGAGGACTGAGGAGCATGTCTGGTTTTGGACAGAGTGGCAGAGGGACAGCTGATGGTGATCAGCGCTGGGCGGACGAATTAAACTGTTACTTCAACAGGTTTAATGCGCCCCCCACCCCCTCTGCCCCTCTGCCGACTCCCCCCTCCTCCTCTTCACACCTCCCCGGGCCAGTAGGCATACCCCCCTTCCCCCTCACACGGACTCAACCCAGCACCAGCCCCCCTCCACCCCCCACCACCACCACCCCCCGCAGTCCACCCCAGTCCCCCCCTCTCCCCCTCTCCATCACACCGGACGAGGTGAGGAGGGAGCTCAGACGACTCAGGCAGAGGAAAGCCGCAGGACCCGATGGTATCTGCCCCAGGCTGCTGAGAACCTGTGCAGACCAGCTCTGTGAGGTTCTCTGCTACATGTTCAATCTGAGCCTCAGCCTGGAGAAGGTCCCCGTCCTGTGGAAGACCTCCTGCGTGGTCCCGGTTCCCAAAACAACAAACGCCAGGGAACCGGCCCACTACAGACCAGTCGCCTTGACCTCCCACCTCATGAAGACCATGGAGAGGGTGATCCTCAGCCAGCTCCGCTCTGTGGTGAGCCCCACCCTGGACCCGCTGCAGTTTGCCTACAAGCCAAACGTAGGAGTAGAGGACGCCGTCATCTACTTTCTGCAGCGGGCGCTCACCCACCTTGAGACCGCCGGGAGTGCTGTGAGAGTCATGTTCTTTGACTTCTCCAGCGCCTTCAACACCATCAGGCCGGCGCTGCTGCGGGGGAAGCTGGAGGACGCGGGAGTGGATGGACATCTCGCTGCCTGGACCATCGACTACCTCACTGACCGTCCACAGTACGTGCGGCTGCGCAGCTGTGAGTCAGAGGTGGTAGTATGCAGCAAGGGGGCCCCCCAGGGTACTGTCCTCTCACCCTTCCTCTTCACCATATACACCTCGGACTTCACATACAACACGGACAGCTGCCATCTCCAGAAGTTCTCCGACGACTCGGCCATTGTGGGCTGTGTGTCAGAGGGGAACGAGCTGGAGTACCGCTCGGTCATCAGTGACTTTGTAGACTGGTGTGGGCGCAACCACCTGTGCCTTAACACTAGTAAGACAAAGGAGCTGGTGATCGACTTCAGGAGGAGACCACTACCTCACTCACTGGTGAACATCCAGGGGCAGGACATAGAGACTGTGGACAGTTTCAAGTACCTGGGTGTTCACCTCAACAATAAACTGGACTGGTCCCACAACACTGACGCCCTGTACAAGAAGGGCCAAAATCGCCTCCACCTCCTGAGGAGACTGAGTTCCTTTGGAGTGAGCAGGCCTCTGCTCAAGACTTTTTATGACTCTGTGGTGGCCTCTGCTCTCCTCTATGCTGTCGTCTGCTGGGCCCCGAGCAGCACAGAACGGGACAGAAAAAGACTGAATAAGCTGGTTAAGAGGGCCAGCTCTGTCCTGGGCTGTCCTCTGGACCGTGTAGAGGAGGTGGCTGAGAGGAGGGTACTGGCCAAATTCATGTCCATTAAGGACGACACCTCTCACCCTCTGCACCGGACTATTGAGGAGCTGAGCAGCTCCTTTAGCAGCCGACTGAGGCACCCCCAGTGCAAGAAGGAGCGCTACCGCAGATCCTTCATCCCCACCGCCATCAGACTGTATAATTCTAACATATAGGCCAGACATGCAATATCCTCCTTTTCATGTTGATGCTTGTTGTTACTATTATCATTATTACTATTTTCCATTATTATTATTATTATTACATATTACTATTTGCACTATTTATTACTTACTTTATCCCCTCCCTGCCTGCATGCACTTTTTCCCTCCTGTCCAATTGTCCTGGAGCTACTGTGGCGAGTAAATTTCTCCTGTGTGAGATCAATAAAGTCTTATCTTATCTTATCTTATTGATCTCACACAGGAGAAATTTACTTGTCACAGTAGCTCCAGGTAGGGACAGTTTGAACAAGAAGACAAGTGCATGCAGGCAAGAATGGCATAAAGATAGGTAATAATAATAATAAAATAAGTAATAAATCGAATAATAATAATAATAATAGTAATAATAAAAAAAACAGTGACAGGGAGAGTATTGAAAAATTGGAAAAACGATATTGCACTATAGGAGTACTGTATTGAAAAAAAACAATATTGCACATTGGGAAAACGATATTGCACGATAGGACCATACAGTGGAGTTATCCAAGTAATAATAATAAGAAACAGTAACTAGGAGAGTATTTAAAGACAATATTGCACATTTGGACTATACAGTGGAGTTGTACAGTCTGATGGCGGTGGGGATGAAGGATCTACGGTAGCGCTCCTTCTTGCACTGGGGGTGCCTCAGTCGGCTGCTGAAGGAGCTGCTCAGCTCCTCTACAGTCCGGTGCAGAGGGTGAGAGGTGTCGTCCACGATGGACGTGAATTTGGCCAGCACCCTCCTCTCGGCCACCTCCTCTACAGAGTCCAGAGTACAGCCCAGGACAGAGCTGGCCCTCCTGACCAGCTTGTTGAGTCTTTTTCTGTCCCGTTCTGTGCTGAACGGGGCCCAGCAGACGACAGCATAGAGGAGAGCAGAGGCCACCACAGAGTCATAAAAAGTCTTGAGCAGAGGCCTGCACACTCCAAAGGACCTCAGTCTCCTCAGGAGGTGGAGGCGACTCTGGCCCTTTTTGTACAGGGCGTCGGTGTTGTGGGACCAGTCCAGTTTATTGTTGAGGTGAACACCCAGGTACTTGAAACAGTCTCTATGTCCTGCCCCTGGATGTTCACCGGTGGGTGAGATTGTGGTCTCCTCTTGAAGTCCATCACCAGCTCCTTTGTCTTACTGGTGTTCAGGCACAGGTGGTTGCGCCCACACCAGTCCACAAAGTCACTGATGACAGAGCGGTACTCCAGCTCGTTCCCCTCAGACACACAGCCCACAATGGCCGAGTCGTCAGAGAAGTTTGACATTTTAGTATCGTTACAACACCACTAGTTTTTCACACTTATCTCCTAGTTCGTACAAAATACTTTTACATCATCATCATAATCGTTTTCATTAGATGTTTTGTAAGTCAAACTTAATACTCTTTTCTCATAATTGTCTGATCCTGTAGCGCCCTGAGTTCATTTTATTTTTAGACACATCTTTAGCACACACACGCGCACACACACACAGGCTCAGTGGTCTTGTGTCGTGTGGAGGTGTCTGTAGATAATTAGTGGTCTATAGGAGCAGTAAGCCTCTTATGGGATAAACACTGTAACAGCATTAGTACAGCTATAACAATATAAGATACAAATCGATGTTGCCCATGTCACTTACATATTTTCAGACATGTTTTATCCAATATTACCCCAAATAAAACACACACTAATACACAGGGAATATAATAATACAAAAATAATAATAATAATAAGTTTGACAACCTGTCTATTTTGGAAGACGTTAAATTTTAATTTTCAAATCACATCTTATTTGGTGCTAGAAAAGTCCTGGTTTAGATCTGGTTTAGGCCTGGTTTACTTCTTATTCAGTTATCTTTACTGGTTTAGTCCTGGTATAGTCATTGCTGATTTGTTCCTGGTAATGTCCCAACTTAAGTCCTGGTTTAATCCTCGGCAAACCATGGTTTAGTTCTACTTTAGTCCTGGATTAGATCTGGTTTAGCCGTTTACTCTTTGTTCCTTCTAACTAAGACCTATTTAATATGGTCGTTGGATTGGATGTTCCCATGCAAAAATGAAACTGATAATTGCTAATTGGTGAAATAAAAAAATACAGGAGATTTGCCACTCCACAGAAAATAATTGTACTTTATACTTAAACCTTATTCTGTCAAAATAGAACATTCTGGTAGTATGGATTGTAATGTTCCACAGTATAGCATTAAACTTATTCAATTACAGTTGTTGTCCTTGCTAAAAATACTTCAAAAAACAACATGTGTGAGCTGTGGCGCCTCTCCACAGATCTAACTTGTTACTTGGCCTGTTGGAGGCACTTGCTTGTCTTCATGAGGATGATTAGGTTTAATGCCATGCTGTGAAGTAATCCACATTCCAGGCAAAGCTATTACATCGCCATGGAGACAAGCAAGTGACTGGATCCTCTACTTTAAAGGTCCCATGACATGGTACTTCTTGATGCTTTTATATGGCTCCTTAATGGTTCCCTAATACTGTAAATGAATCCTTCTTCAAAATCAACACTCAGTGCTTGAGAAACAGAGATAAGATGAGAAAGAGTAATTTTTCTCACTCTGAACACTCTATAATGGGCGTTGTTGCTTGAATGCAAATGAGGAGAAAAGAGCTGGCCAATAGTAGAGGGTGGGGGCGTGGCCAAACGCTCCGCTCTCCGCTGTAGCTCACAGCTGATCCATTTCCTTGTTTTTTTGCACGGGGGGAGAGATTTGAAGCGTTCCATTGAAAAATAAACACATTTCCACAGAAAATAAAATTAAACCACTGCTGTTCAAAGGTCCAGAGGCTCAGATAAAGGACTTCCGAGCCTAGAAACACTCGGACGTGCCTCCAGGCAAATAAAAAAACACATTTCGCATTGTCTAGCACATTCGCGGTCCAAACTCTCTGGGCGTGATTTACAGAGACGCTGAGTACAGACAGACGGGGGTGGAACTGCATTTGCATTTCTTTTTTCGATCTGACGTCAATAAGGTGCCTTGTTCAAAATCGCCCGTTTGAGCTCCGATTATTTGTAACGCAGAAAAGGATCGCAAATGCTCAGTTTAGACATTTCGCAACTTTTAACCATGGGGGGGGGCTAAACAGGGTAGGGGAGCTCACATTAACGTTCAAAAACCTCAGAAAGTGAAAATTTCATGCCATGGGACCTTTAAGCTGTGTTATAATGTTGTTACGTCATCAAAAACATTCCTGGAGTTGTATTTCATTCATGTTTTTGATGAGGAAAGAACATTATAACATAGGGCTGGGCGGTATACCGGTTCATACCGAATACCGGTGTGTTTTTTTGTTTGTTTGTAGCGACTCAGACGTCACTCAAAGACGCGTTTGCTAAGGGGACTGCTTATGACAAGAACAGCAAACGGTGGAATGATATTACCAACGCTATTACTATACATTTAGACATGGAACCACTTAGTCCTGTTGAGAAAGGAGCTTCAGGGAGATGATTAAAGCACTGGAACCAGATATGTTTTACCAAGTCAAATTTACTGCAGTAATTATTCCCTAAATTATTAGGAAATGGGGTTAACACCTAGTCATGCATGAAAAACAAAAAAACAAAAAATACCATCAAATACCGGTATAATTTTGAAAAATACCGTGATATAAATTTTTGGTCATACCGCCCGGCTCTATTATAACATACATCAGAAAATAGCGTAATATGGGACCTTTAAAGGAAAAGTAATGTTTTTTTTTACAATTTGAGCCTTATTTCGGTAATAAAACAAGTTGTTTTACTCACCCATAGCACTTTGGTGTCATATGGAGCACTTCCAGAGATGTTTTAGATTTGCGGTTAGCCTAGCGCGACTTCTAGCCATAGCTCGGGGCATATAATATATTCCCCAAGCATGTAATATGCCCCGTGCGGGCTCCAAATAGCACAAAGTTTAGCACTTTTCAAATCATAGAAGCCCGATGTCTTAGTCTACGATTTCGTTTGAAGCAAAAGTGGCCTGTAATCCGAGATTTATCCATAGTTTACAGCTTTGCGTTTCATGTTTGGGTCCCGGGAGCTGAGAGCACAGTCCGCACATGCGCACTGGCCTCCTCATCTACTCGAAACTATGGCTAAATCTCGGATTACAGGCCACTTTTGACCACACGAAATCGTAGGATAAGACATCGGGCTTCTATGATTTGAAAAGTGCTAAAGTTTGTGTTATTTGGAGACCGCAAAGTAATGCCCCGAGCACTCAAGTTAATGGATACGCTACAACATAACTTCTACGAAACTGCTCAAAATGACACCAAACTGCTATGGGTGAGTAAAACTACTTGTTTTATTGCCGAAAGAAGGCTCAGATTGTAAAAAAACGTTACTTTTCCTTTAACTCTCTTCCCCTCAAATGTATACTGTTACATGAATAACTGTGTGTAAATCCTTGAAGTAAAATCCATATAGTTCCCATTTAAAGCATAAAAAGTCTTATATAAATTTGACCATTTACCGACCCCGACCAAAACCAGAAAAGTTCCACAATGCACCTTTAAAGTCCATTCGTTTGCATTGTCCGGGTTCGTCCAGTGCAGAGTCGCATGTTGCTCTGTGAACGCAGTCATGTGATTCTCAACAGCAGGTTTGAATCAGAGCTGCCCCAAAACAAAGGGAGGCCTATACTCTGACCCCCGGCCCCTGACTGTTAGAGTCTAACAGGGGGAAAAGGCAAAAGTGAGCACAATATTCAGCTAGTACAGATTGAAGGTAAAGTCGTCAAAGAATAAATACCTAATCAGTTCTAAAATTCGTATTCAAACTGATTTGAGTAAGTATGCAAAAATATTGGAGTTATGGATGTTTTCTGAATAATTTTTGAATAGTCTTGATCTATATCAGAGACCATAATATTTATTTTGCATGGGTTCCCATTTCATCATTATTGATTTTGATCCCTGTATCTCCAGCCCACCCAGATAAGTCTCTTCACATTCTGAACTTTGATCACGAAACATGCCACTCCCGCCCTTTAATCCTCTGTTTATCTTTTCTCTTCAATTTGTTCTGACTTCAGTAAACATGGACATTCTTAAATATAAATATCACAATGACCTCTTTTTAAATGTAATTTCAGTTTTATGTGAGTATATTTTACATTTGTACTCATTTGTGACCTTTAACCTTGGCATGGTGGCTTCACATGGAGTAAAATAAGTTTTAATGCCGAGCTGTGAAACATTTCAGACAAAGCGGCAACATAGAGACCAGGAAGCGGTAGAGCGCGATACGTCAATGGCAATTTACCAGTTGACCACCAAGGTAGTGTGGGTAGATCGTAGTGTCGTAGTACTCGATTCGGTCTTGCCCTCAAGATGAGTATCATGGAGCAGGTTAAACTTTTTAAAACATCCTACCTGTCCATCCACCATCCTACCTGTCCGTCCACCAGCGCGCCTCTCCTTTTCACACCCTGCTCATGGCGCACACAGGCTCCCTCCTCAATGCACGCTGATTAGAAGTGCAAGGATGAAACGCCAAGCAAAAACTAATCTAAATTTATGTTACAATGTCCGCACAGAGCTGGCTTACTGCGACATGTGGTTGAATTTTACCTAATAAAAGTGCACAAATGCATCTGTTTGTCACAATGTGCATTTGGTAAATGTGTAAGAGTAAGGTAATGACAAAAAAATGTACAGAATGTACATGAACAGGCATTGTACATGCCTGTTCAGTAGTCAATATATTTATAATTAAATAAATGATTTGCATTTTTGTTGTAGCTAGATCATTATGACTTGGTCATTTTATAAGTAGCTCGCATGCTGAAAAAGTGTGAGCACAAAAAAGTTACAAAGAGCATCTTTAGGCCAACTTCTTCAAACTTCTTTGTATCTATCTATGCAGTTTTCTTCAAGAGCTGCATAGCAGAATGTTTTGCTATGAGAAACAAAACAAAATTAGATTTTGTCAATATTGCTCAACTTAGAGAAATGTACATAGTTTTTTTTTCCATTCTGTTTTCAGCAGAAGGCACTGACCCTGAAAGTGTAAGAGAGCGCTGTGTAGTCAAAAAAGTGACAATCCCAGCATTTTCTGAAACTTCTGTGAAATCTGTCCCAAAGGAGCTATAACAGCTGCCTGCCACACACTCAGCTCTTCACACATTAACTGCTTTGTTTAGTGAATAAAGTAGTATGTCTGTGTAATCGCTCAGTCGTCCGGGTAGGTCCCATTGCAAAGGAAAATTTAATTATGTCAACTGGAAAAAGTCCATTGATCATTGTAGTTATAGCAAAAACACTTGAAGCTTTTTTTTGTATTATCTTTAAAAGAACAGAGAAAAATTCAAAGTTTACAGGAATTGTGATAAAATTGAAACTGTGATCTGGTTTCACAAGAAAATCATGATATGTTTTGAGTTATAACAGACCTGCCAAAACCACACGCTTTGACAAAATTTTACAAAGACGAGAGGATCTGGAGCTGCATCATGTCTCCCTTATTTGAGAGGGAGTGATTGACAGGTGGATTAACCAATCAGAAAGTGGCATGCTCCGTTTGCATCAAAACAAACATGGCGGTTTACACATAAAAAGGGCGGGAAAAAAAACAACATTAAGGACTGAGAAACAGCATGGATTTTTGCAGAATCAACAATCAAAGCACCCAACTATGACCTATCTCAAGTAAAAGAATTTCTATGTTTTGTTCTGAATGTTACGAGAATTTTGAAGACGAGATGCCTTCCACATTTGAAGGACATGTGATAGAAATTAGCGGCTATGGTTGGATTATCTCAAGTTTGGATAGAGATATTTCACGCTCTTTGGTCCAGTTCAGGTTCCTTCTGGATTTGAACAGAATGTAGAAAGAAGTGGCTGGTGAGGCAAGCTTCTGGGCGGGTGGATGGTTAGGTGGGGCTGGTTGCGCGGTTGTGGTGGTTGAGGAGGGCAGACTGAGCTCATATCATGCGTATGTCATAGTTTCTAATGCCCCTGTGGTCTGTGACTGTGGCTACTTTAAAAAGAACAGGAGGTGTGTTATTAAGGGTGTAACAGGACAAAACAGGCGAGGCTCAGTCACTCTTTGTCATTACGAGATAATCTCATGTTAGTTTAAGCACGGATCTTTACATATGTTAGTTTTAGCATACATGTTAGTCTTAGCAGGAATATTTAGACATGTTTAGTTAAGGTTGGATAATTATCCATGTTCACTTTAGCATAGATATTTGAACATGTTAGCTTAAGGTGGGATATTTATGTATGTTAACTTTAGTATTTAAAGCATAGGCTGTATAAAAAAGAGGACTAAGCGAATGTGACATCACCCACAGTGTTCAGCTCAACTCAAATGAAGCTTGTGAGCGAATTTGGAGCCAAGCGCTATATTATTTATTAGGGACGTCCCGATCCGATCACGTGATTGGAAATCGTCACCGTTCATGTGGAATCAGATGTTACCTCCCAATCAAGATCGGATATATATGTATAAGATAAGATAAGATAAGCCTTTATTGATCTCACACAGGATAAATTTACTCGCCACAGTAGCTCCAGGACATTTGGACAAGAGGGAAAAAGTATATATACTCTTATTATTTTTTTAACATACCCTAGTTGAGATCTGTGGTTATGTGGTGAGTCTCACAGAGTGAGACGTGAGACTCCACACAGAAACATCAACGCGTGCGGCATGACATGCTATTGGTTAAATGCAGGAAGCAGGTTCGCTTCGAGCTGCCTGCGCTTCGCAAAGCGCGAGTACAGAGAGCAGATAAGAAGAGCGCTATAAGAACGCTATAATGTTTGGCGAGTATGTCTGCGGTCTGGAAATACTATAAAGTTGATGACAACAAAATTGCTATAGCAAATGGTGGGATATGTAAACTTGGGATTGCAAGGGGTGGAAAGAAAAGGGCTACATTTAACACAACAAACCGATACGGCACCTCAAAAACAAACACCCAAAGACGAGTCAGCTCACGCTACAGGAGAGTTTGAAAAGGAGAGAAAAATGCCCCTTGACAGCGCAAAGGCACAGGAGATCACAGCCAGGATAGCACAAATGATCGCAATGAGGGACCTACCATTCGCCTTTGTAGAGAACCCTGGATTTCTTCTGCTTATGGAGCACATCGAACCTCGATTTGAAGTGCCATCTCACCACCATTTCACCGAAAAAGCTGTCAGCTCTTTATAAGAAGATTTCTGACAAACTATGTCCTACAATGTCCTACATCCGTGTACTTTTTTATGTATTATGTAAGTATCGGATCGGGACTCGGTATCGGCAGATACTCAAAATCAAATGATCGGAATCAGATCGGAGGGCCAAAAAACCTGATCGGGACATCCCTGTTATTTATTTATCTTTTATTTATCCCTGTAGGGAAATTTATCCTCTGCATTTCACCCATATTTCCGGAGCAGTGGGCAGCACATGGGGCGCCCAGGTACCCATCTCCATGATCTTATTGCTAGGCTTGGTCAGGACTACCGTAACTGGAGGATTTTTACCTGAACCTGAACCCGGAACCTTCTTGCTGTGAGGCGTGAGTGCTAGCCACTCAGCCACCATGGATGATCATGGATGAATAGGATTTTTTTGACTGACAAAATACCAAAAAAAAACCACCACGATCACGTAGAGCGAGTTAACGCAAACATTTTAAGACTATAATGACGAGGCTGACAGCAGCAGTTACAGAGAGAGGGACGACCATTTTCGAATGTAATGACCCAGGCCCCCCCAGGGTCAGTAGGAGCTGGAAGAGCCGCATGCAGAGTTCCTATTTGGAACGCCGTGGCTAACTATGTCCATTTGTATATGCAGTCTATGATTTAAAGGTGTTAGCTTTAGCAGGGATATTTAGACATGTTAAATTTGGCATAGATGTTTAAATATGTTAGCTTAGGCAGAGATATTTATGTATGTTAGTTTTAATTTACATACTGGGACAGGTATGCTAACATACCTGTCGCAAATGGTAAATGGTCACTTATTTTTATACAGCGCTTTTCCACCTTCAAGGCACTCAAGATGCTTTACAACAAGGACCACTCACCCATACACACACCAGTGTACGCAGACACTGGCGATGTAGTTTAAGTGTCTTGCCCAAGGACACAACGACAGCATTCACCTTTGGGAGCTGGAATCACACCAGCCAACCTGTGGGTCAGTGGACAAACACTTTGGATGAGTGAGCTACTGTCGCTTAAATCTCAACCAATGAAAATGCATTTGATCAATTTAGACGTGTTAATTTATGCACGTTAGCTTTAGCATCGATATTTTCAGACTGTGTCAATATGAATGCATACTGAATTCTAGTGATCTTTAAATGAAAATCATAAGGCTCCATTCACTTTGGTCCTGGCTTGAACTAAGTTTAGCCTGATATAGACTTGGATTAGCCCTGTTCTAGTTCTGGTTTAGTCCTGCTTTAGTTCTGGTCCGATCCTGGTTTTATTTGAGCTTTTACATAGATCATTTTTAGTTTTATACATTCAGAAAAAATGCTGCTAATATATTTTCTAAATGTATTTTTAAAAAAAGTTGTATACAGTAATTTGACTAGCACTACATTTCTTCAGTATTATTTTTTGACTTGACTTTAGCTCTCACAGACTGTTCAACGTTTACATAACATTTGCCCAACAACAAAAACGGGTAAATATTCAGCTGTTTGCCATTGGATTTGGTTACTCCAAAAACCCTCTAGCAAATAAAAAGGGAATGAATCAGGTACTGTGTGTCTGGCTTGAAAATCCAGCTTGTCTTGTTTATAGTGCAGGTCAGATCACTGTCTAAATATCAGTACAGTTCGTTCACTGCTGTATACCACAATTATTAGTCATAGAACTGACCAACCCATAGCATGTGACTTCATAGTACAAGGATTTCAATTGAACTATGAGACAACAGCCAGCCAACAGTCCAAAGTCACAACTAAACCACATCTTATCTCAATCTCAAAGCATACACTCCAGGAAGTCAGACTTTCTTAAACTGGGTTAGGATGTTTCATCAAATGTCCTTACCTGGCCAGCCAAATGATATCTCTCTGTATTTGCTATACAGCGAGATACCATTTGGACACCCTCGCTCCACCCTCGCTCCCCCCGGTTAACAACGGACTCCGCGATTCTGATTCGTTCAAAGATGGTGACGTCAGTGCACCCGCCTTTGCCCGCAACGTCACTCTTAGGCAGCGGAAGTTCCTCCTCAGTTTTGAATCAAGATGGCGCACCGGAGAACTGAACGTCCCTTCCATTCAGCTGTAAAATTTGTCTTAAATGACCTAAAACACATCGATTCCTTAAAACCACAGCAGCTGACAGCTCTAGAGGCTTTTCTTTCTTTTCTTTTGTTTGATTGGTTCACGTCGCTGTCCATTAACTGTTCTCTGATTGGTTCACTTAGCTGTCTGTCTACGCGCAACAGGAGCGCATTCTGGACCAAGCGTTACCAGACTCGCTGCTGGTACAGCGATGAGTCATGGATTCTTCCAGGCAACAAATGTCCTGTAATTTGAGTGGAATCAAATAGCAAATCATCCTGATATAATAAATTACAATAAATAAACACCAAAACAGAGATATTTTGGTTAAAAATGCCATATGTGGAGTGTAGCGAGTCTCTGTGGGGTCTTATAATTTCTAAAATGTAGTTGGTTAGATCTGATTAAAGAATAAAATGGGTAAGTAGCAATAATTTGATCATCATAGCTTATTTGGCATACTTAAAGATGCATTATGTAACTTTTCTAATTGAGGGAGCTTATGTCCATAGAAGTACACTACACTACTTTCTACATTTTGTATACATACAGAAGACATCAAATATATGAAGTAATATATAAGGAATTAAACAAACAAAATCAAATTATATTCAAATCCTCAAAGTAGCCACCCTTTACTTTGTCATAAAAAAAATCTTTACTACATAATTCTAGTTCTAATTCTACAATGTCTTAAACAATAGAGAAATAATGCATATAACCTTATTGCTATATTGATTATCATTTTTAAATCCTATCCCTGGGTTTCAGAGTAAGACAAAATCAGGACTGTTGTTAAGTAAAAAAGTTTTTTTAAGTAGTCCTCAAAAGGCCGCTATAAACAGGAAATTGAAACCTATGATTGAAACTGAAATGTGAGGCACCTGTTTTTCACTTCTAGCTACCAGCACATTTTGAAATGCTGTGTTTTTTGTATCTGTGGAATGAACTGTGAGACAACAGCTGTACAGTGCAAAGTCACGTCTGCATTATCTTTATCTAAGCTGTCAACATGATTTCACCATCCAGAGCATCTGACTCCTTCAAGTCTAAACACCCGATTTGTCTGAATGGTCCTTTGAGCTCATTACATCATACCTCGTCCACGTATGCATGAACCTTGGCCTACTTTTATTTTTCTCCTCTGAAATGGTCAATAATACTTTGTTCCAGCTGTTCTTGTCCTTCTAAAATCCCAAGTCATTGTTTAATCTTGATAAAGTGTGAAGTCCTAGTTTGGTTTTTCTTAAAGATGGACTATTTTCACCTGCTTCTTCCACAGCAGGGCATTAAACTTACCTACAATCTAATACAAGCAAGATATACATTCAAGCCCAAAATTATTCATGCATGCATACCCCATATTCACATTGAGTTTCTATTTGCTCAGTGATGTATCTGCAACCTTCAGTACTCAAAGAGCCATTCGGAACATCTCCTATAGAAAACACCTGGAGCCAAAACCCTTGTGACATCTAAAATGAGAATAACACTGCATATATCTATATTTTTTTACCTGTAGCTCTGTATAAAAGGCTATAGTGTGTTGTATTTATGAAATCAATGAAATGCTACAGAGAATATATGTCACTTATATGTGTCACTTTTGGCTTTCGACCACATCCTCTGAGATGTTCCACAGTGCAGAACATCTTGTATTTCCCATTTTCTCCCAGACTTCCCTCACCCGCGGGTCGTGGGGACAACAGTCTCCCGGCTAAGCGGGAGAAAATAGATGGATGGATGGATTGTTGATTTTTGAGTCCTGTTTTTGAGTCCTGGTTTGAATCCTGGTTTAACTTTTCTCACCAGTGCCTTACAGCAGAGCGCCAGCTTTCACTTCACACAGTGCTGTTTTTCAGTGACTCATGTCCCTCTTGTTCCTTAAATTGGTTTGTTCTGTTTAATTCCCTTCCTCTAGAAATAAAGGTTATTTCTCCTTCTCTATTAACAGTGACAAAAGGTCCAGAGTTGCAGAAATCTGTTTTTAAAGAACAAAAACAACTATGTATGTTCAACATTAATACAATTTCTGAATAAATGCACAAAACTTTAAAGGGATAGTGCGGTTTTTTAAATGTTAATCTGTATGGGTTTCCTTCTAAAAGTTACGTGTGTTGACACCGGCTTACCTCTGACAGTCTCAGCTGATCCCGGTTCGGCTCGCTTTCTCAAGCCCATGTAGGGAGGTCCGGTAGCTTCTCTGGCACATTAAATAAAGCTTGTTTTTCTTCTCAAAACAAAACATTTGTCCGAAAGGTGATATATTTCGTCTCAAACAGTTGTCAACGAAACATCCAGCAGCGAACTTAGCGATCGCATATTGTGTCTGCCGACTCGTATTACTGCGCTCACGTTAGCGTATCAGCCTGTTCATCTTTAGCGGAAGTATACGGCAGATGCGGTCCGCCGCAAGGGGAAGTTTACAAGTGAACAGGCTGATACGCTAACGTTAGCGCAGTGATACGAATCGACAGACACAATATGCGATCGCCAAGTTCGCTGCTGGATGTTTCGTTGACAACTGTTTGGGACGCAAATATATCACCTTTCGGACAAATGTTTTGTTTTGAGAAGAAAAACAAGCTTTATTTAATGTGCCAGAGAAGCTACCGGACCTCCCTACATGGGCTTGAGAAAGCGAGCCGAACAGGGATCAGCTGAGAGTGTCAGAGGTAAGCCGGTGTCAACACACGGAACTTTTAGAAGGAAACCCATACAGATTAGAGGTAAGATCGGGCCTAAAAAATCCAGCCCGACCCGACCCGGCCCGCGGGTATTAAAGCCCGACCCGGCCCGAGCCCGACCAATTAACTTGATTTGCAGGCCCGAGCCCGAAGCAAACCCGAAATTTCATATTTTATTTGTGAGGACTCGGGAGGAGGAGGGGTGATTTATGATAACAAATTAAAGCCTGTCTTTTGTAACGAAATCTAAGTTAAACAAGACTGTATAAACATTGATAATATAGATGTTTGATGATCATCAATTTTGCTAGTACAGCTGTTTAAATGCCTGCTCAGCGTCGAGGTGCCAGTCTTTTTGCTCTCGTATGAAAGCAAACCGCCACATTGACTACATTCAGCGAAGCCAACGCAAGTTTCTGTAGCATTTTCAACAATCAATTTGAAGCTTTTCCACACCTCACTCTTACCGGTGCGTGTTTGTCTTTTCAGTTCTCCTGTCTTTAGTTTATCCTTAACTTCTTGCTCCTCCATATTGGGGATACCAGGTCAAAATAGATGCGGACTTGCGGAGGGGAAGATTATTAAGAGGGGGGCGTTCACGTGCGCAGAGCATGCTCTGGCTCTGCGGCTCCTGTTTAGTAGTTAAATAGCAATTACATTACAGCGCCTTCTCTGTTTTATCCAAATTATTTATTTTAAAACAAGTATTCCTTAGTTTAGTATCCACACATCGTTTTAGTATACATTTTTATAAACATATATTTATTTTTAAAAAGTCAGCGAGAGAGAAGCCCGGCCCGACCCGACCCGAAGCAATGATTGACATTTTAGGCCCGACCCGACCCGAAATTCGGGTCGGGTTGGGCTCGGGCTTGGGCTTAAGATCTTACCTCTAATACAGATTAACATAAAAAAAAACCGCACTATCCCTTTAAGTACTAAAACACCAAAAGACTTCTACCAGGGGACTAGACCATGTGCTGCAATAGCAGGCAAGGGCCAAACCTTATAAATTATATTATAGGCGTAAATGCATTTTTAAATAGTGATGTAGTCTGCAAAACTGCAAATTATTTTTAGTCATTGTAATGAATATTGATTTATATTTCATGAATAAAAGACAATCTGGCACAGTGCGTTGAGTTCTCGACCACCAACCAGAGAGTGACTTTGCCAAAGATTCACAACTCTTGTACGCAAAGGGTGCAATGACAAATCAGAATAAATATAATGTAACTACTTAAAAGGTCCTATATTTCACTGCAAATATTACACGGTTTCATGTGAGCTTTAAGCCATACTATAATATTGTTTTATCCTCAACAACTACCTTTTACATTTTGTTTAGTAGAGATGGGCAATTCCAGGGCTGAAATCGCCCAAATGATTCTAGTAAAGGTGAGTTTAAAAATGCAGTTGAGCACTTCCTGTATCACTACATGATATCACAAGGTGGAACAGAGCGTTTTCTGTTCAAAAGAACGCAGCCTCAGCATGCAGGGTTTTTGTGATGAACATGTCAATGAAACAAAACACAGCTCCAGGTATGTGTTTTTTGAAGAGGAAACAACATTATAACATAGATCAGAAAATAGCATAATGTGGGACTAGACTACTACTCAAAATAACCCTTAATTGCAGTCTTAGGTCGTTTTCACACCTGCCTTGTTTGGTTCGTTTTAAACGAACCAGAGTTCGTTTGCTCCTTTGATTCTGACTTTTTGGGCTGGTGTGAATAAAAACCAAAAATCTCGATCTGGAGCAAACAAGCGAACCGAGACCACCTAAAAAGGTCGGTCTCGGTCCGGTTCCATACGAACTCTGGTGCGGTTCGTTTGAGGTGAGAATGCAGACCGGACTCGATTCGACACAAGTTGGCTTTTTGTACTTAACGAGCTCCTGTCGTATGTCGAGCATTATGGGAAACCGAGGCTGACGAAACGAAACTATACGAAATTTACGAGGTTTACTTACATTTTGCGTGAAGAGTAAGAGTCAGAACTTGACGCGCGCACGAGCGCTGTCCTCCGTAGCCGTCCTGCCCTGCCCTTTGTCGTTTGGGCATTGATTGTAAAATAGTGTAAACCTCACGATGCTGCTCAAACATTTGTGCGAACTGTGAAAACTGAGCAAACCATATCGCTAAGGCTAGATTGAAAACAGCACGTAACACCATTATTCTCCTCCTTCCGTGTTTGGACACCGGGTTTGGACAGGGCTCATTTCTGTCCAATGGCTGAGCGACCTCAGCACACGTGGTTTTGTTTATAGATGTTAGTTCGCTTGGGGAAAAACTGCAGTGTGAAAGCGAACCGCACCAAAATAAAAAAAATAAAAAAACATTTGGTCCGGAACAAAGCAAATGAACTATCGGACTTTCCTGGTGTGAAAACAACCTTAATATACTCTTCATCTTTGCTTGTTTGAATGCAAAAACCTCCCTTGACACTGTGCACTAAAGTAGACTACACTTTCTTGCCATTAATACTCTCCAGTACATCCCTCTTTCACTCCATCTCCACATGTTCCCCACTCGGTCCTTCTTAGAAGAGTAGAAAATCGATCGATATCATTGACTTTTTTGGCTGGTGGAGGTCTCTTCACTGTTTCTCTCCTCTGTCCCCAGGCCTGTTTTCGGCATGTTTTGTGCGAGCTGTCCGTCATTGGTGCAGATTGCATTGATTTTGCAGTTACACAGTGACAATAGGTGGCTTCATAGGGCTGTGGAATGAGGTTTAATGTCACTGAATGCAGCATTGGGCAAGAATGTAAATTTGAGGGTATGTATGGGATATGGTCAGTTTTAGATTAAAGGGACAGTGTGTACGATTTTTACCCGTTAATTACCGAAATTGAAGATACCCATTCAAAAATACATTGTTTTCCAAGCCTTTTCACTTCCATCATGAAATCAAAGTATTCTTTTGGACTTAGATATAGTCACATAAAAGGGGGATCTTCCCCATGCAGAGGCAGCCATTTTGATTACGAGAGCCGCAGAAGGACATTTGGGCTCCGCCTTCGGCAAGGCTCGTGGTTTTGGGTAAACAACGACAAGCATGTTGCCGGATCACACGTCGTAATGGATCTAACACGTGTTTTGGACTAAATTGTTTTACTGGATTTTATTCGCTGGATCCTTACGGACAGATTGAGACCAGGTTTATGGTGAAATACAGAGTTTGACCTGTGCAGAGCCTTCAAAGGTAAGCTAAGTAACAAACCTTGTTTTGTGCTTTTCCGTATAAAAGCCCCATGTGCTCGGGGAGTGATTGTTGTGCCAGTAAATGAATTGCATAGTCAAAAAGAGGAGACTGTAAGGTTTCATTTGATATGTAGATTGTCATGGTACACGATCGGGAATGTGTGTTTTCATGCGAAAAGAAAAAAAAAACAGTGAACGGGACCGCATTTTATTTATACCGTAGTTGTCGGCGAGGGCTCGCACAGCGTTGGGTGCGCGCAGGTACGCGAGCTGTCCGCGTTACAGCGCGCCCGGGTGACCCTCGAGGTCTGCCGTAGTCAAAAGAGGAAGTGCAATAGCACCATCCACCTATGCGCCTCGAATCCTACACACTGGACCTTTAAAAGATTAAAGGTGCATTGTATAACTTTTCTGGTGGAGGGTCCATCAAATGTTTTTCTCCATGTAGATGTCATTACTTTGTTAAACCTATGACATTAAACCTTTATATTTTCATGGACACCAAACCAGACCAAGTTAAAGTAGAGGCGACCCCGCTCACAGTCAGAATGTCTTTTCTGGGCATTTTTTAGCTATAGAAACAGCTGTAATTGAATCAATTTAAAGTAGAGCTGTTTAATGTCATACTGTGGAACATTCCAGGCAGAGCAGTAACATATCCATAGAAACAAGCAGGTTATGGAACCCCAACCAAGAGGTTATAGTGCATCTTTAAGTATGGACTTTTAAACATTGGGAAATATAAGATAAAAGGAGAAATTCAATTTGTCAACTGGACAAAGTTTGTTTGGTCGAAAACGTTTCGCCACTCATCCGAGAGGCTTTGTCAGCTCTGGTTCTAGTGCTGGTTAGACCCTGTTTAGAAACAGAGAGAGAACCAGAGTAGAGAACCAGAGTAGAGAACCAGAGCTGACGAAGCCTCTCGGATGAGCGGCGAAACGTTTTCGACCAAACAAACTTTGTCCAGTTGACAAAATTTTATCAACCTTTTATCATGGATTCTACCTGGACGACTGAGGGACTCTTCACGCATATTGGGAAATATAGAAAAACCCTTAAAGAACTTGGAAACACTATTCATGGTTCTATTCATGATTTTGTGCTAATGGCCCTTCCAAGAAGTCATTGAGTTGAATAAATGCTGGATAGATGTTTAATGCCATACTGTGGAACATGAAAAAAACGCATGTATGTCGATCTCTACTAAACGCATTGTCACTTAAGTGTGATCTCTCCCCTATTGAAACTAGGCCAAAGATCGAATGACTCAACTCATTTTGTTTAGTTTGTTAGTACTCATTTAGTTCATTTTGCCAAAAGAGGAAGCCCACCTCCTCCTCTCCTCCTCCACTCTTTCTCGTTTTGTGCAGTGAAAGCATTGGTCATTGGTCTTTGACCTGCTGTTACCCGGCTGACCACATGAGCACCTCCTTTAGGCCATGGAGCTGTTTTTAGACTTTTTCTTCAAGGTTAAACAATCACCCCAGGGCCCTGTCAACACACTTCCTGATTCGAGACTTTAATAGAGAAGCCGGGGAGCAGATGCGAAAACACTGTTTGCCCACGGCTTATTTCGCCAAGACGACAAGTGGTGAATAATTGAAGCATAAAGAGATAGTTAGTTGGAAGGAAAATGTTTTATATGGGTAGTTTGTTATTTGTTTGTTATTTTACTCTGGACGTGTGCTGCTGACCTCTTGGCCAGGTCACCCTTGTAAACGAGGTCTTGATCTCAATGGGTTTTTTACCTGGTTAAATAAAGGTTAAATAAAAATAAAAATAAATAAAGTTAGTTGTGTATTTGTTCATTTTTGACAGTTTGCAGTGGCCCAAAGTTATTCCTCACTCTCCATAGACTTCCTAGCATTGTTACTATTCATAGTGATGAGTTTATAAGAGCTTTTCACAACTAGCAACTAGCATGCTAACAGTGCACCAGCCCTACTTGCTGGTTTGCCTATAATAGAAAAAATGCTTTATTATAAACTACAAACACCACACAGTTAACTCTCAGTTGGACGCTAACAGTGAGATAGGCCTGTCTGTTCTTTGCTTTGTGTGTGTTCTTTCTTTATCTCTAATGGTGGAATGTTAAGGAGTTACCACGGTGACACAATGAACACATTAGCAAACACGGTCAAAAATGTTTTAAGATAAATACAGGAGCCTGTGATCACGAGCGTTCATGGTCCTGTGTAAGAGTTTGATTTTCAACAAGAGGTGAGAGTGACTAACTGAAAAACTGTTGGCTAATGCTGGCAAAATAACTGTAAAATATACCAAAAAAATACTGTTGCCAGTATATCGATACAGCAGCCCACGATATCAATACCAGCTCACCAAATTTAGTATCACAATATATTGATGTTTTAATATTTTAGCACAGTTCTAGTAGCCTATTTTGTTGATTTTTTTTTTTTTGCATTTGTTTATCCATTTGGTTCTGTGGCATCCCCGACATTACCACTTCGTCCACCTGTACGTTTTGATTGTAATTTCTTATAAAAGTTGTTATAAAAGTATGACAGTTTACCAACCATTTATTTACCAACTATACCAACTGCCTTTCACAGGCAAACTTTTAGAAACCCCAAAAACAGGGCTAATATACGTATTACTAAACATTGTTATACCTAGGCCTGTGATGATAAACAATAGTATTTAAAGGTCCCATGGCATGAAATTTTCACTTTCTGAGGTTTTTGAACGTTAATGTGAGCTCCCCTACCCTGTTTAGCCCCCCCCTCATGGTTAAAAGTTGAGAAATGTCTAAACTGAGCATTTGCGATCCTTTTCTGCGGAGCTCAAACGGGCGATTTTGAACAAGGCACCTTATTGACGTCAGATCGAAAAAAGAAATGCAAATGCAGTTCCACCCCCATCTGTCTGTACTCAGCGTCTCTGTAAATCACGCCCAGAGAGTTTGGACTGCGAATGCGCTAGGCAATGCGAAATGCGTTTTTTTATTTGCCTGGAGGAACTTGCGAGTGTTTCTAGGCTCGGAAGTCCTTTATCTGAGCCTCTGGACCTTTGAACAGCAGTGGTTTAATTTTATTTTATGTGGAAATGTGTTTATTTTTCAATGGAACGCTTCTCATCTCTCCCCCCCGTGCAAAAACGCGGAAATGGATCAGAGCGGACAGCTGAGAGCTGAGAGTGGAGAGTTTGGCCACGCCCCCACCCTCTACTATAGGCCATCTCTTTTGCATTCAAGCAACAACGCCCATTATGGACTGTTCAGAGAGAGAAAAATTACTCTTTCTCATCTCTGTTTGAGTGTTGATTTTGAAGAAGGATTCATTTACAGTATTAGGGAACCATTAAGGAGCCATATAGAAGCATCAAGAAGTACCATGTCATGGGATCTTTAAACCAAACCATAAAGCAAAATTATCCACCAAAAATATTCTAAATGTACAATATTGTCAAATATTGTTGAGCCGTGTTAATAAATTGCAGATTTCAACACTTGATTGACTTAATTAGTTTGTGTAATTTTAGTTCATAATTCAGCCTTCTACACCTCAAATCTGATCATCCTGCTGAAAAAATAACCAAAAATTACCCACGATAGATATTGACCCCCAAATTGTTCTAGTTATACCTGGAATTTTAAACGTGATAATATTATCAAATGGGCAGTATAATTCTGATCTAATTTCTCAATATTTAAAGGTCCTATATTATGCAAAATTGAGCTCTAAGTCATGTTATAATGTTGTTACCTCCTCAAAAACAGACCTGGAGTTGCTTTTTGTTTTATTTACACATCCATGAGTAAACCTTTATTGTTAGTCTGTCTACATCTCCATCTTAAAATGCTCTGTTTCACCTTATGCCATGAAGCTCTAATTTTCAAATGATCTATCTATCTATAGATAGATCATTTGAAACGTTTTACTTTATGTTCAGAAGAAATCGCCAATTCCAGGGCTGAACTGATCCAAATGATTCTGGTGAAGGTGTAGTGAGTTTAAAACACAGTGGAGCACTTCCTTTACTACAACATCACAAGGTGGAATAGAGTGTTTTCTGTTTGAGAGAAGAACTCGGCTTAAAAACGCATGGTTTGTGTGTTAAACATGTGTGAACGAAACACAACACAACTCCAGGTCCCCAGGTTTGTGATGAGGAAACATTATAACATAAATCAGAAAACACTGTAATATGGGCCCTTTAATGTTTTTAAGAGTTGCATCTTCTCTTAAGGTGTTAGCTCCTTTAAAAAAAAGTTTGTTTACGTAGCATTAGTACGCTACGTAATTAGTATCTCTGGAGATTCACAGTTTTGCGGGGGAGAGGAGGAAGAGTCATGGATTGCAACAACACAAGACAAAATTAATTAGTAATACTTTTTTTTTGGAGAATTCAAAGCAGCAATATTTTGAACCCTATCCATGGATTTTAAGAATGATGATGCCATAGCAATGATCAATTCAAAATATATCTTTGGATTGGTAAAATCTCTATTTTGTCAAACGTCTATAAACAGAAAGAAATTGTCCCAAGATATTAATGGGTTTTCTTCTTCCCACTCCTTTTTGAGCTCCAATAAGAAAAAAATATATGTGATCTGCTCGAATTAAATATAATGATATATGGCTTTCTATCTACTGTGATTTGAAACAACTAAAATCTAAAAACTGTAGTACCACTAGTAGTAGCAGTTGTAGTAGTTGCAGTAGTATCAGTTATTGTTGTGGTAGCCGTAGTAGTAGTAGTTATAGTAGGCTCATGCTGGACACAGAGTTGTGGTAATGGGAGATGGCAGCTGCAGATCTCATCATTTACGCTCCATTAGCTCTGCAGATATGGAAGAGAAACACATGGACACACTGGGCACTTTCATGAGGTCAAGGCCTCAGTGGAAAAGTACTTAAAGGTCCCATGACATGGTACTTCTTGATGCTTTTATATGGCTCCTTAATGGTTCCCTAATACTGTAAATGAATCCTTCTTCAAAATCAACACTCAGTGCATGAGAAACAGAGATAAGATGAGAAAGAGTCATTTTTCCCTCTCTGAATAGTCCATAATGGGCGTTGTTGCTTGAATGCAAATGAGGAGAAAAGAGATGGCCTGTAGTAGAGGGTGGGGGCGTGGCCAAACTCTCCGCTCTCAGCTCTAAGCTCTCAGCTGATCCATTTCCGCGTTTTTGCGCGGAGAAGAGATGAGAAGCGTTCCATTGAAAAATAAACACATTTCCACAGAAAATAAAATTAAACCACTGCTGTTCAAAGGTCCAGAGGCTCAGATAAAGGACTTCCGAGCCTAGAAACACTCGGACGTGCCTCCAGGCAAATAAAAAAACGCATTTCGCATTGCCTAGCGCATTCGCGGTCCAAACTCTCTGGGCGTGATTTACAGAGACGCTGAGTGCAGACAGACGGGGGTGGAGCTGCATTTTTCGAGCTGACGTCAATAAGGTGCCTTGTTGAGAATCGCCCGTTTGAGCTGTGTTTTTTTGTAACGCAGAAAAGGATCGCAAATGCTCAGTTTAGACATTTAGCAACTTTTAACCATGGGGGGGGGGGGCTAAACAGGGTAGGGGAGCTCACATTAACGTTCAAAAACCTCAGAAAGTGAAAATTTCATGCCATGGGACCTTTAAGAAGAGTGGACTGTGGTGGCTTCACAAATACAGTTTAAGCTTAAAATTAAAACACAAAATCATCCTTGAAGAGGCAGTGTGAAAAAATATTGGTACTGAATATTGCCGATACTGGTATCTACAGTATATATCACCCATCCCTAAACTAGCAGTCATAATATTTTTCTTCACTGTATGACGAATTGAGAGTAGACTTTGCAGTGCATTTACTTCTAACTCTGAGCAGTGTCCCATGGCAGAGATGGCAGACAGTAATTGGCTCTCAACGGTCGTGTGGTCCTGCATGTGATTTAAGACTTATCAAGAGAAACTTTCAGACTCAAGACATTAAATAAATATGATGCAACTTTTTATTTTTTGAAAACCATAACATTCCTCACAAGCCCAACATGTTTTGCTAACAACCAACCATCGCCAGTGAAAATATAACCTTAAAACTGACCTAAATCAACCTTTTTTGCTACTAAATTCTGAATAGTGTTTGAATTGTGTTGTCTACTCTCTATTGCCTATTCCTTTTTAGCAGATTTAACACAAACTACAATATATTTTGAGTGTGTGGACAATTGCTTGCAATTGCCTGCAAAAATTGGGTTTTTGGGCTATTTCTGTTGTAATAAAATTAATTTGATTATTTGTTATTTATCTATTAAAAATTGTTTACTGGGATTATCTTGATTTTTTTTTTTGAGTCACTTAACGCAGTTTAAATATTTTCATCTATCACAATACAGGGGGTCCTCGGGTTACGACGGTCTCGGGTTACGACGTTTCGTGGTTACGAACGCGCCCCCATTAAAAAAAATATGTATATATTACGCGTCATTCCGTCTTACACGGTTTAGCGTGGTAAAAGATGTAAACAAACGCACGCGGCGCGCGGCGCACGGTGGAAGAATACGCTCTGTTGTGGTTGTAGGGAGAAGAAGACAGCCTCGTGTGCGTGTCCAATGTGGGCGGAAGTACCTGATGTGGGCTCTGATCTGCTCCTATGAAAGCGGCAGTGATAAACAAGCATCGTAGTGGTCTAATTATTGAGATGGAAAGGTTATTGGTGCTTTGGTTGGAAGATCAAAGGCAAAATCCGGTTTACGACGAAATTCGGGTTACGACGCGTCTTAAGAACGGATCAACGTCGTAACCCGAGGACTCCCTGTATATCTGTAGCAATATATAGTGATTCAAAATTTGTTATCGTGACAGGCCTATGTGCAGCTTTGTGCTCTAAAATGTCAAAAATTATGATTTCAAGTACTAGATAATATCACACATGCCTGCCTCGGTTACAACCACACAGTGCCTCTTATACCCCCAGACCCCGCCCATTTTCTACCCTCTTCTTTAGTCTTCCAGGTAGAGCTGGACAGTATGACCAAAAATTGATATCATGGTATTTTTCAAAATTATATCGGTGTCACAGTATTTGACAGTATTTTTTATTCTTGTACTAAGTGGTACATGTCTTTGGCTAAGTGGATAGTAATAGTGTTGGTAATATTGTTCCACTGTTTGCTTTTTTGGTCGTAGGCAGTCTCCTTGGCAAACGCGCCTTTGAGTGACGTTTGAGTTGCGTTTTGTGTTGCAGTGCCAACTTGAACGTTACCTGCAGACGTGGAAGAGGATGCAGATCTTAGTTTCATGCATTCTTCATATTCCAGGACATATTTGTGATGGAGGTGGTGAAGCAGATCGCTCGTGTCGCCTCCTGTGGCTACAACTTTAGCCCAACAACATTTACAGAATACGGTTGTTTGATCAGCGTCAGATATTTTAAAGCCAAAGTACTTCCACACAACTGACACAGCTCCTCTTTTCGGTATAAGTTCCTCCGTGTCTGTAACATTTTCTCTGTCCATGTTGTTCACCGCTCAACTCACACTGAGCTTCTCGTGCTACTGCAAAACAGTCCCCCTTTCAAACAATTTCTCGCGGCGCGACGTTCCACCGCTCTGTGTTCCCGACGTTTTGTACACACACACTCACCGGTATTGGGGTATATGAAAAATTCATATAATAAAAAATATAAAAACACCGTTATTTGGTATGAAGCGGAATACCACCCAGCCCTACTTCCAGGTACTGCCCAGTTTAGCAGCTCTATTTGAAATGTGGTTGTGAGAGTTTAGGTGTTTAGTCCTAAAATGACAAAAAGTATCTGAGTTGATAGAGAATTGCTTATCTAAAAGGTTCACAGTTCAATTCCCGCAAGCATCCATGCATTATTTAGTTGTGTCCTTTGGCAATACACTTCACCAACCTTGCCCCTATGTATGTTTCATTGCGAAAGTGGTGAAAAGCTTTACTGCATATCATTTCATAAGTGCTATCATAAATGCATTTTAGTGGTTTATAAGACTTCTACAAACTTCCTGAGTGGCCCCACAGCTCCAACTTTAAGACTCTAGGTGTGATTTTTTTTTTTTTTTCCTTTACATTTTACTAAAATGTATTAAATCAACCAAAAGAGAAACAGGTACTGTGAAATGAATGAGTGAAGTGTAAAAAATGTATTTAACTTTGGCGCTTGGACCACGAGCGTATGAGAGACTAGTGTTATCAAAACTAGTATCAAGCCTTTTCCTTATAGAAGCAGATGGTGGTGAAGAGGAGATGCAGAGGCTGAAGAGGCTGACGCTTCTGCTGCTGCGGTAGAGATGGGGAGGGCTGTAGTTCAAATAAGCAGGATAAAGAGACAAGAGAAAGTGTATTTATATGAACAACTTGAGAGGTGATGGGATGAGAAAAAAATATATAACTCTTGCAATCTTTAAAGGTCCCATGGCATGAAATTTTCACTTTCTGAGGTTTTTGAATGTTAATGTGAGCTCCCCTACCCTGTTTAGGCCCCCCCCCCCCCATGGCTAAAAGTTGCGAAATGTCTAAACTGAGCATTTGCGATCCTTTTCTGCGTTAGGAAAAAACACAGCTCAAACGGGCGATTCTCAACAAGGCACCTTATTGACGTCAGCTCGAAAAATGCAGCTCCACCCCCGTCTGTGTCTACTCAGCGTCTCTGTAAATCACGCCCAGAGAGTTTGGACCGCAAATGCGCTAGGCAATGCGAAATGCGTTTTTTTATTTGCCTGGAGGCACGTCCGAGTGTTTCTAGGCTCGGAAGTCCTTTATCTGAGCCTCTGGACCTTTGAACAGCAGTGGTTTAATTTTATTTTCTGTGGAAATGTGTTTATTTTTCAATGGAACGCTTCTCATCTCTTCTCCGTGCAAAAACGCGGAAATGGATCAGAGCTGAGAGCGGAGAGTTTGGCCACGCCCCCACCTTCTACTATAGGCCATCTCTGTCCTCCTCATTTGCATTCAAGCAACAAGTCCCATAATGGACTGTTCAGAGAGAAAAATTACTCTTTCTCATCTTATCTCTGTTTCTCATGAGTGTTGAGTGTTGATTTTGCACTGAGTGTTGATTTTGAAGAAGGATTCATTTACAGTATTAGGGAACCATTAAGGAGCCATATAAAAGCATCAAGAAGTACCATGTCATGGGACCTTTAACATTTTCTCTTACATGTTTTTGTCTTTGCCACACTCGTTTTCCTTTTTTTGCATAATAGGCTCTGTACACAATAGCGCCTGTCAGCCTCACTGTTGGCGTCACTGCTTCTTATCTAATTTGATCTCTATGTGGTTGTTAAAATTAATATGTATTTAAAGATAAGACGAGCTGCAGATGTGAAAAAGTACACAAATAAAATGAATACAGCAGAGGACCTTTCTGTGTTTGGAAAGAGATGTTTTGCTAATGCTAATGCTAATTTTGAGGCATAATAAAAACTGAAGTAATCTACATAATAAAATATTTGGGCATTCTTTACTTTAATTAATCAATTAATTTATGTTTATCGATTTGAATAAAAGTGACTTAACTTTGAGGGCGACAGTAGCTCAGTTGGTAGAGCGTTCACTGATCAGAAGGTTGGCGGTGCGATTCCAGCTCTTACGGATGAACGCTGTTGTGTCCTTGGGAAAGACACTTAACCCACTTTGCTCCCAGTCTCCGCGTACACTGGTCTATGAGTGGGTAAATGATATGATGTAACGCGCTTTGAGAGCCAAATCAGATTACTCGCACCAGATGATAACTTCTTACATGATATCTATAATCTGATAACGCCGATAGCTTTATAACTTTACCCTTATTTGCCCTTAGTCTGGTCAGATCTGCCCCCCTGTGGACTTCAGTCTCCAGTCTACACCAGCGCAGAGTCCAGCTGCTGAAACTGGACGGAGGAAAGCCGTGCCGGGCCGAGGGCATGGCCTTCGTGCTGAGACACAGAACTGCCAACGTCTCCGAGTCCCCGATGAGTCCACGGGACAAAGGGGAGACCGCCACCTCAGGGTCAACCAATCACCTCACCGCCGCAGAGTGCCCCTCTCTTAATGGGGTGAGTACCAAACGGACAAGTACAGATGTTACAATGTTGAATTATAAAGCAGTATTTGCAGGCTTTTCTGATAAGTTTTAAAGCGGAATTAAACACCGAATCAACTTTTTTGCTTCTAAACCTGAGCATATGGTGTTTGAATAGCACTGTCTGCTGTTCTTTTTTTGGCAATATTAGTGCAAACTAGCTATAATTGCAACATTGGTGGTGAAAAAATTATTTTTTAAAAAAGGTGTCCTGTCCTACCTCCAGTGGCCACAGCTATTTCAGGTACATGGTAACATAACTTAAGACTGTCCTGATTACAGTGTTTCTGATTACAAACACCTTACCTGTAGAGGCGCAGTTTGAAGTCTGGATCCCTGTTAGACCAATCACACTGTTCCTTATACCTCCAGACTCCGCCCCTGTACCTGATTTTTATTTTCTGGAAAACATAAACAGTTTGCAGTAGTCTAAAGTTATTCCTCATTTGCTTTATGCATTCAGAGCATCCTAATTATTCACCACGTTTAGTTTAGAAGCACCTTTAAAGCCCCAGTGTGTAGGATTCGTGGCGCATAGGTGGATGGTGCTATTGCACTTTCTGTTTTAGCTACGGCAGACCTCGAGGGTCACCCGGGCGCGCCGTAATGTGGACAGCTCTCGTACCCGCGCACGAGCCGCGCGCCGCTACTGTATAAATAAAACGCGGTCCCGTTTTTTTGTTTTTTTTCTTTTCTCATGAAAACACACATTCCCGATCGTGTACCATGACACTCTACACATCAAATGAAACCTTGCAGTCTCCTCTTTTTGACTATGCAATTCATTTCCCTGCACAACAATCACTCCCCGAGCACATGGGGCTTTTATACGGAAAAGCACAAAACGAGGTTAGCTTACCTTAGAATGCTTTGCACAGGTCAAACTCTGTATTTCACCATAAACTTGCTCTCAATTTCTCCGTAAGGATCCAGCGAATAAAATCCAGTAAAACAATTTAGTCCAAAACACGTGTTAGATCCATTACGACGTCTGATCCGGCAGCATGCTTGTGTTGTTTACCCAAAACCACAAGCCTTGCCGAAGGCGAAGGCGGAGCCCAAATGTCCTTCTGCGGCTCTCGTATTCAAAATGGCTGCCTCTGCATGGGGTCAATCCCCCTTTTATGTGACTATATCTAAGTCCAAAAGAATACTTTGATTTCATGATGGAAGTGAAAAGGCTTGGAAAACAATGTATTTTTGAATGGGTATCTTCAATTTCAGTAATTAACGGGTAAAAATCTTACACACTGTCCCTTTAACAACTCATGAATGTAATGCTAACAACAACTAGCATACCAACTTCCTGTTTATGAAAACTACTATATAGACTATAAAACACTTTCTAATTAGATGCAGACAGCGCATGGCAGTCTTATTTTGAACTCAAGAGTGGCTCATACAGTATATCTTTATTGGGACAAAACAAATTTTACTCAAATACATTGTTCTCAGAGAAATACGACCTCATGTCCACAAACATATCAATAATACAACAGGGAACCAGAGCCGACCCAAACATATTCAAAAATGAAACGGGAGGAAATGTGTATGTCTTGTCCATCTTTAAAGAACTGAATAGGAGCAGCGTCTAGTTTTGACACGTATTTGCATTGTTGTAAATATGAGTCACCATTACACAACTTCATTTTCATAAATGAATGTTAGAACATGTAGTTTGTCAACATCCTTTTTGAACCCATTGGAGGAAATGCTGCTCATAGTGATAAGGTTAACAGTAATAATATTCTTCTAGTATCTGATACTTAACAATATAATAGAAATGAGTTATAATATCAAGCTTTATATGATTAAAAATTATTACTAGACTAAATCCAGACTACACCAGAACTCCATACAAGAATTCCACTTGCATTTTTTCAATTTCTTCATAGTTTGGTTGCAAAAACATGTGTCAGCAGTATCATGATAAAAAAGCATGTTGCTAGAACTACTTTTCACACTGTTTGTGCACGTTCTCTTCCTATTGACCCCTCTCCTCCACCTCCCTCTTCCTCCTCCTCTCCCTCCTCTTTCCTTCTCTCTCTTCTCTCCCTCCTCCTCCTCCTCTTTCTCCTCCTCTTCCTCTTCGCCCTCCTCCTCTTCTCTCCTCTTCCTCCCTCTCCCCATACTCATCTATTCCTCCTCTTCCCCTCTCCCTCTGCCTCCTCCTCCCTCCCCTCTTCCCTCCTTCTCCTCTCCCTCCTCTTTCTCCTCCTCTTCTTCCATTCCTCCTCCTCACCCTCTCCTCTCCCTCTCCTCCTCCTCTTCTTCTTGTGTGTACTCGCGATGATTCACCCCTCACTAATTAGTGTCACATTGTCACAAGCCGATGCCTGATTCGCACTGCCTTATTTGCTCCACACTTCTCGTCTCTCCCTGATATTGAATAGTAGCGTAATTTGCAAGATCTAAAAATAAAGTGGAGTATTTGTAAGGCGGACGCATTTCCTGAAAGCTTTGCCTAAAATGTGTGGTTATACAAGTAAAAATCCATCAGGGCTTTTATGGTAATGTAAAATGAATGATAGTAATCAAATCAACATGGAGGATAATGGTCTTGCCAAGTGCCATCTGAGATAAATGAACTTTAAAGGTGCAATGTGTCATTTTACTAATACAATATGGTCTTAGGTCTAGTAAATAATAGAAATGATCAGGTTCCATATTTGGGAATTTACCTTTCCGATATTTTGTGTCAAAGTACAATGTAATCGGTAGGAAAAACTCCCAATCTAGAAGTAAGATTCATCACATTCTAGAATCTGAAAACTGCCAATAACTGTTTGATTTTGTTATATTTTTGAGCCACTTGCATCAAATACATCTTTACACATTTTTTGAAATCTTTGGCGGTTATAGTTTCGCAACAGCAGCTGCTCGTGTGGCTTTGTGTCAACATAAACCACCATTGTCAAGTCTTTTGAAACACAATCTTTGGTGCGCGTGTGAGGCATTATCCATCTCTTTACCTGCGGAAACCCAACCCAGAGACATAGGATCTGACACCCAGGGGCCCTCTATCCCAAAGCCAAACTGCCCTAACACCCTTGGGTGCCTTCTACATTTATAACAAGTTGTTTTTGTCTCATGGGTAAAGCAGATATCCTGTTTACAGACTCATATACTGCAAAGACTGCTTTTTAAATGGGTTGCGTTAGTGACAGTTGGATGTAACCCGAACTTCCCAGTTGCCTGCGTTTGACCCAGGTGCTGTTACAATGAAATCTGTTACCTGGAACACATTACCGCTGTTCTATCACTAACACCGGGACCGCTGTTACGCAAGTAAACGCCAAGTAAAACCTACCTGAAAATGCACGTGACATACGCATGCTGACTCGTGTCATTGTTTTGAAACGTATCGAGCAATTATGGATGACTTCAATTTCGGTGAAGTCAGGGAGTTCTGAAGTTAGTGAAGGTCCAGCAGGGCTCTCAAGTCTCACGCTTTGAGAGTGTGACACACGCATTTCAACGAGTTCACACGCTCACACGCCACACATGGTATTTCTCACGCTGAAATTTTGTTAAGCAATTCAATGAAACTCTAGCCCAGGGGTCGGCATCCCGCGGCTCCAGAGCCACATGCAGCTCTCTGATCCCTCTGATGTGGCTCAGTACAGTGGTCCCTCGTCTATCAAGGGGTTTACATTGTAAAAATAACCCGCGATAGGCTAAATCCGTGAAGTTGTCAGCTTTATTTATATTGCATGTATAAATATGCGTGTATTGCACAGTTCCTCTGACCGAGGCGCCTGGCGCCGCTGCGCTGTTGCGGGTTTTGTTGTAGTGAGAACGCTTCTGTGCGCTCTCAGGACTGTTCCACCGCCTGGACTCCAGGTTCCACCAGTTCGTTCTGCCGCTACTTCCCGATGCGCATTAACCTCCTGGAGAAGTGTGCGCGCGGACATGTGCACCTGCTCATCGTGGTCAAATCTGTGACAGAGCATGACCAGCGCGACTGGTCCCAGGTGAGACCCACGACCACGGCACTTCTGGCATGTGCCCAAATGCCAGACCGCTCAGTCCTCACTGCTTCAGAGTCACACTGCTCGTGATCGAACATTTAAATAAATTTGGCAAACTGAACGCATTCTGTACAGGAGACACGGAGGAGAATGACTGACAAAGACAAAGGTCTACAGTCCCTTAGCCAATCAGGATGCAGAACACAATGCGTATTGATACACTATTAAAAAAAATCAGCGAAACAGCGAGGGACCACTGTATTTAATTAAAATATATTTTATTTTAGTTTGTTCATTGTAAAAATGTAATTCTATGGCACAAAGATTTTTTGTGTTTTCTTTACTGTCTGAAACGGGTCCAAACGGCTCTTTGAGTGGTAAAGGTTGCCGACCCCTGCTCTAGCCACTGGTCACAAACAGTGCAAACTACCTCTGCACATTGAGCGCTTTGGCAAGCACTATCGCCGGTATGTAAGGGATGTAATCTGTTCAGTATGTATTGCACTTCATCTTACTGCCTTATGGCCTTGGGACACTTTATTTTTTACAGTTTTGACCTGAATAAGAGCTGCTCTTTATTTCTTAAAACTTGAAAATATTGTGCACTGTACATGTTGTGACTGTTTTGTTTTATTTTTTCCATATTATTGTGTTTCTGGATTATTTTATATTTTTTTCTTAAGGTGTAGAATAATAAACCACACTTCACATGAAACCCACAAGTGTAAGCTCTCAAATACTTTTGGAATTTTGTCACTATGTGCTTCAGAGGCTGAGAAATCACTTATTTAATAGGCGTTGACATTATTGTTGAATTTCCAGAAAAACCTCAGAATCTGGGAGGTTGTTTTAAAATCACCCTTAGGATTTTCAGGCCTATTTTCCCAGGCGTTTTAGGTCTTAATGGGTTAATTAGCCACAGTAGTAAATGACAGCTATTGTTTTGATTGAAAGAAACCTCAACTAGCTTCACCATAATATTCAAGTACCTCTTTTAAGAGCCACCTTGCATTGTTGTCAAAATAGGAAC
Source organism: Paratrypauchen microcephalus (assembly GCA_036785185.1). Lineage (NCBI taxonomy): Eukaryota > Metazoa > Chordata > Actinopteri > Gobiiformes > Gobiidae > Paratrypauchen > Paratrypauchen microcephalus. The sequence goes on from JAVJIX010000133.1 coordinate 222,660, forward strand.
ATTTCTGTTTTGTTCTCATTTTGTTGGATTTAATTTAAAAATGTAAAATAAATAAATTGAAACCTGCAACACTACACAAAGTTACATACTGAAATGCATGAAATAAGAGGACAAACTCATGCAAGCAGGTTTAAAGCTGTACTTCCAGGTCTGCCACCTGCTTGTCTCCACAATATAAGATAAGATAAGATAAGATAAATGCCTTTATTAGTCCCACAGTGGGGAAATTCCAGTGTGGCATTAAATGTATCCATCTCTGTGAAGACAAGCAGCACCTGGCCAAGTTACATGTCAGATCTGTGAAGTGACCCTGCTCATAATAAAAGGAGAAATTCAATTTGTCAACTGGACAAAGTTTATTTGGTCGAAAACGTTTCGCAGCTCATCTGCGCTGCTTCGTCATTTCTGGTTAGAGTGCTGGTTAGACACTGCTTATATCTAGCTGCAGGGAGGAGCTAACTACTTTTATACTTTATACTTTTATACTTTATTTATTGTCCCCCAAAGGGAAATTAATTTTCACGTACACAGAGCCTGTTTGTCACACACAGCAACAGCACAACAAACACAAACACATACAATAAGCGTTACAGCACACTCAGCGGGGCCTGTTGTTCAAAAATGTGACGGCTGAAGGGATCAGGCTTCTGCCAAAGCGGGCCCTCCTATACTGACATTATCCTGAAACTATCTCAACTATTTGTTTTTGAGTTTCTGTCTTTTGTTTTTCCAATTTCTCTGGCGTCTAGTTTACCATACCCATTCAACCCCTAACGACTGTTTTCACACCTCTGGCCCTGACCTGGCTGCCCTATTGTTTCCTTTGTCTGTTTTGACTTCGGTTTGAGAATGGAATTATAAATGGGAGACAAGTTTCTGTTTAAAGAAAGATTCTCTTTTTTGACAAAAATCGCCTCTTTAACTCCCCTCTTAGTTAAAGGTCCCATGACATGGTACTTCTTGATGCTTTTATATGGCTCCTTAATGGTTCCCTAATACTGTAAATGAATCCTTCTTCAAAATCAACACTCAGTGCATGAGAAACAGAGATAAGATGAGAAAGAGTAATTTTTTCTCTCTCTGAACAGTCCATTATGGGACTTGTTGCTTGAATGCAAATGAGGAGGAAAGAGATGGCCTATAGTAGAGGGTGGGGGTGTGGCCAAACTCTCCGCTCTCAGCTGTGCCTGTGCCCATTTCCGCGTTTTAAGAGCGGAGGAGGAAAGGAGAGCCTTTTCAATGAAAAAAACACATTTCCACAGAAAATAAAATTAAACCACTGCTGTTCAAAGGTCCAGAGGCTCAGATAAAGGACTTACGAGCCTAGAAACACTCGGACGTGCCTCCAGGCAAATAAAAAAACGCATTTCGCATTGCCTAGCGCATTCGCGGTCCAAACTCTCTGGGCGTGATTTACAGAGACGCTGAGTAGACACAGACGGGGGTGGAGCTGCATTTTTCGAGCTGACATCAATAAGGTGCCTTGTTGAGAATCGCCCGTTTCAGCTGTGTTTTTTTCTAACGCAGAAAAGGATCGCAAATGCTCAGTTTAGACATTTCGCAACTTTTAGCCATGGGGGGGGGGCTAAACAGGGTAGGGGAGCTCACATTAACGTTCAAAAACCTCAGAAAGTGAAAATTTCATGCCATGGGACCTTTAAAGAGGTGATTTTTGTCAAAAAAGACCAAAATCTTGCTTGTCTCCACAGAGATGGTTTGCCTGAAATGTTCCAGAATGCCATCAAACTTGTGTGTAGGAGACAAGCAGGTGACGGAACCAAGCTAAGTTACAAGTCAGATCTGTGGAGACTCACAAAACAAAGGACTTTCAAGGCCTTCCTTTTTATATAAAGCAGGGATGAAAGACTTGCGCTTTTTAGCGGATTTCCGCTTTTTTGTCAGCCGCCGGGGTCATTTTTTATATCAGTGCAAATCCATTGAAAAAATTTTTGGGTCTATATATATGTACAGTTGTGTTTAGGGTCGCCAACCGTCCCTTGAAAAATGGAATCGTCCCGTATTCAGAAACAAAAGTACGCATCTCGGTGACTTTCAGCTTTTTTCATGACTGGGCACTTTCATCCTTGATAAAAGCTAATAAATGAAAGTTAAAGTTTAAAGCTTTAAAGTTTTAACATTAAAGAAAGTTAAAGCTTAAAGCAAAAAGCTGATGTACCCCTCCATTATAAAAGTTACTCAGTGCTTCTATAACTTCTATGAAATTTAAACGACAACATTTTTCACATAGTGCAAATAAAAAGTACACAGTAAGTAATGAACCCCCATTAAAAATAACTGTTCATTTATTTAGTAATAACAGATTTGTAACACATATAGTTGTTATATTAGCCATTGTAATACTGCACAATGCTACTTAGGACTTCAGTTCACAATTAAAAACAAGGGCATTTTCAATAACAGTTTGAAGTCCTTTTGTGAACACTGTTTTTATATGATCATATCTAGGCTTACTCCTTGTATTGTACTGTGTTGTTTTAAATTGTTAGCAAGATTTACAAATGTATTCCTCACTTTTCTACTTTTGTATTGCCACCTGACATCACAAGGTAGAACAGAGGGTGTGTGCGATAAACATGTGTGAGTGAAACAAAACACAACTCCAGGTGTGTTTGTGATGAGGAAATGACATTATAACATAGATCAGAAAACGGTGTAATGTGGCTCCTTTAGGTGTTTTCTTGCTTATGTTTTGCAATACCAACTTGTAGACTTGCAGTATTTTTTTGTCATAATTTCCTCTAAACCACAAAATACCCCTGCTTATTATGTAAAAAACTGTAATACTTAACCATTCACAATCAGAATCAGAATCAAAACAAGGGAAATTCCAATAAAAGTTGAACAATTGCCAGTTCAAAATTCTGTCCCTCACATCCTTCTTTTGTGAACAGTCACGTCTAGACTTGCTTCATGTATTTGTGTGTGTGTGTGTGTGTGGGTGTGGGTTTGTACCTGTGTCTGAACACCACAGGCAGTCTGTATTATTTTGATAAGGTCCCTCACCACTGTATTATAAATAGCAGTGCCTTCCAGTTAATGCACTTCTCTAAAAGGTCGAAGAGACGAGCGAAGGAATCGTTTTACTCTGAGCTCAAACAGTGTCTCGTGCAAGTCTTCTGTTTTCAAATGTCTTCTTCACTGCCAAAAAGAAATCTCTAGGATGGGTTCAAATGACTGGGGCTCAGCATATGAAATAATAGCCTATCTGTGAATTTCAGAATGATGAAAAAGTAGTACTCTTGTAGTAGCTGTTAAAGGTTCATTGTGTCAAAGTTTTTTCTCCATTGCGATGTTATTGCTTTGTCCGGAATGTTTCACAGTATGGCATTAAACCTTTCTATCTTCATGTAGACTAAACCAGGCCAAGTTCTGTCAGTCAGAATGCCCTTTTTTTAAAAGGTATTTTTGAACTATAAAACCACCTGTAACTGAAGAAATGTAAGGTAGAGCTGTTTAATGTCATACTGTGGGACATTCCAGGCAGAGCAATGACATCTCCATAGAAACAAGCAGGTGATGGACTCCCAACCAAAAAGTTACACAGTGCACCTTTTACAAAAAAAAAATGAAACATGTATTTTATATACAGTGGTACCTCACCTTACGAATGACCCAACAAACGAAAATTCCAAGTTACGAAACCCCTTCACATTAAATTTTGGTCTCTAGATACGAAAGAAAATTCAAGTTACGAAACGCGAAATCTCAAAAATTCAAATAATGCGCGCTCAGCCACACACATTATACGCTTTTCTCAGACTGGATTTAAACTTTTCTCACATTTGTCTCTCGTTTAAACACTCAAACTTTCATAGATTTTCAACAAAATGTATTAATAGTGAAGTGTGGGGGGAAGGGGGAGGGCGGTGTGTGTGCGCGGACACGTGTGTGATAGCGCAGCATGACCCGGCGCGGGGCTGCGAGGACGAGACCCGTGCTCAAACCGTGCCAGGTCTAAACCAGGTCTAAACCAGGTCTGAATCAGGTATAAACCAGGATTAGACCACCGCGGCTCTTGGATGCGTTCGTTCATGCACTCAGACTGCGTGCGGTCCCGAGGCACATCCCCTCCCCTCCTCACTGCTCGCCTCAGCCGTGACTCGAAAAGAAACCAGGAAATAGACCCGCACGCGGCGCTTTAATCCACCTGGTTTAGTCCAGGTTTAGTCCTGGTCCAGTCCTGGTTTAGTCCTGGTCTAGACCTGGTCCAGTCCAGGTTTAGTCCTGGGTCTACACAGTCTCTACGCAGGACACAGTGTTACACTATAAAAAAAAAAAAAGCTTGGAACGAATCAGGCTTTTTCCATTGAAATAGCTACTCAACTTACGAAAAATTCACATTACGAAACCACTTCTGGAACGAATTAATTTTGTAAGGTGAGGTACCACTGTATATATGTATATATATATTTTTTTTTTTTAAATGGGAAAAATATATTAAATTGTTGCATATAACATGAAGCTGAAACCCATGAATTTAATATTTTTAATAGTTGTCTCCTGTATATAGCTGTGATTTTATATTTTATTTTATATTACTTATTTTTCTATTTTATTTTGACATGAACATATACATTTATTTTTATAATTATGCCTCATTTGGCACCGGCCTCTTGCTATCTTTTTTGCTATACCATCTATTTTTGTTACTCTCTGTTAGTATATTGTAATGAGTGAGCTATTGTACCCAAATAATTTCCGTTGTGGATCAATTAAGTTTGTCTAAGTCTAAGTTCATGACATCACAAGACGCAACAGAGCATTTTGAGCTATGAAGATATAGACAAACTAATAATGCTGGATTACTCAAACATGTGTGAATGACCTCCAATTTTGTATAGTATAGGAGCATTTTTTTTTTTCTTTTTTTTTTTCTTCTTCTTTTTCAGACAGTGAACTCTTGCACAGCTGTAGTTATGATTTTATCTTGTTTATGGGCAAGCTCAAAATGCAATATACCCTGCTGGCAAAGCAATATATCAAATAAAAGTTTTATCAAGTGAATGAATCTTACCTCATTAAAACTTAATCCTTATAGCTACATCTTCCCTTTTTACAGTCTGAGCAGGAACTTGCGTGTGTTTTTTATTTTGTAATTCCTCCCCATGTTTCTCTCCCCCCCCAAGAAGCATTGTGCAAGTGTTGGTCACATGCTCTGCCCCTCTGTCCAAAAATGTGTTGAGTTCATAATGTCCAAGGCTTATCTCGTCCCCTCCAGCATCAATCCCCTTCTCTGATTGGCCTGTCCTGTCTTATCCGCACTCCCATTGGCTCACAGCTGTTTCCTAGAGCTCGCCCACTGCCACGCTGCATGTGACTCTGTTTACATTCTCTCGAAAGCCTAATTTTTTTCACAGAAATGTTTAGATTTTTGGCCCAGTCTCCTACCTCTCTCTCTTCCTCTCTTTTCTCACACTCCCAAATGTCTCACTGCAAGGTTAATTACGCATTTTTAAAGGTCCTGTATTTTGCAAAATGTCCTCTTGTGAGCTTTAAGTCATGTTATAATGCTGCTACCTCCTCAAAAACAGACCTAGAGTTGTGTTTTGTTTCATTCACACGAGTAGTTATTAGTCTGTCTACATCTCCAAAGCTCAGAATGCTCTGTTCCACCTTATGATGTCATGAACTGGTAGTTTTCAAGTTAACAGCTACATTTTAGCTTTTGTTCAATAGAGATTGGCAGTTCCAGGGCTTAAATCCTCCAAATGATTTTAGTGGAACTGTATGGGGCTGAAAGCATAGCGGAGCATTTCTTTTATTACCACATGACATCACAAGGTGGAACAGGCTGTTTTCAGTTTGAGAGAAGAACTTTGCCTAAATATGCAGGGTTTGTGTGTTAAATATGTGTGAATGAAACAAAACACAACTCCAGGTATGTTTTTGATGAGGAAACAACATTCTAATAGATCAGAAAATAGAGTAATGTAGTATAATTAATCTGTCAAAAACACTTTAAGCACGCATTCACACACACTGACGCACACTCACTATGTTAAAGGGATAGTGCGGTTTTTTTATGTTAATCTGTATGGGTTTCCTTCTAAAAGTTATGTGTGTTGACACTGGCTTACCTCTGACACTCTCCGCTCAGCCCGGTTCGGCTCGCGTTCTGGAGCCCACGTAAGTAGGTCCGGTAACTTCACGGAGATATGAAATAAAGCTTGTTTTTCTTCTCAAAACAAAACATTTGTCCGAAAGGTGATATATTTGCGTCCGAAACAGTTGTCAACGAAACATCCAGCAGCGTAGTTAGCATTCGCGTATTGTCTCTCTCGACTCTGCGCCCATGTTAGCACATTAGCCTGATCACCTTTAGTGGATGTCTACGGCGGATGCGATCTGCCGCAAGCCGAAGTTTACAAGTGAACAGGCTAATGTGCTAACATGGGCGCAGCGATACGAGTCGAGAGAGACAATACGTGAACGCTAACTACGCTGCTGGATGTTTCATTGACAACTGTTTCGGACGCAAATATATAATCTTTCGGACAAATGTTTTGTTTTGAGAAGAAAGACAAGCTTTATTTCATATCCCCACGAAGTTACCGGACCTACTTACGTAGGCTCCAGAACACGAGCCGAACCGGGCTGAGCGGAGAGTGTCAGAGGGAAGCCAGTGTCAACACACATAACTTTTAGAAGGAAACCCATACAGAACATCAATAAAAAACGCACTATCCCTTTAAGAGGAGTCATTTGTTTGGTCAGCTAATAGGTCTATGTGGAAAAGGTATATGTTTTGGTGGAGACTGGCCTCTGGGAGCTTACAGAAGTGAGAGCTTGTTTAATCTTGAACGCACTTGGGTCCCCTGGGATTGTGTGGTTCCCCTTTGGGTCTGTGAAACAACTAAGTCTGCATACATGCACATATATAATTTTGTAAGATAGTGATGTATAAAACACTTTTGCTATATTGACCAAAAATGTACATATATAATCATTTAAAGGTGTTGTATCTGATTTTAAAGATCCCATGACATGGTACTTCTTGATGCTTTTATATGGCTCCTTAATGGTTCCCTAATACTGTAAATGAATCCTTCTTCAAATCAACACTCAGTGCATGAGAAACAGAGATAAGATGAGAAAGAGTGATTTTTCTCTCTCTGAACAGGCCATTATGGGCGTTGTTGCTTGAATGCAAATGAGGAGAAAAGAGCTGGCCTATAGTAGAGGGTGGGGCGTGGCCAAACTCTCGGCTCTGAGCTCTCAGCTGATCCATTTCCGCGTTTTTGCACGGGGGGAGAAATTTGAAGCGTTCCATTGAAAAATAAACACATTTCCACAGAAAATAAAATTAAACCACTGCTGTTCAAAGGTCCAGAGGCTCAGATAAAGGACTTCTGAGCCTAGAAACACTCGGACGTGCCTCCAGGCAAATAAAAAAACGCATTTCGCATTGCCTAGCGCATTCGCAGTCCAAACTCTCTGGGCGTGATTTACAGAGTCGCTGAGTACAGACAGACGGGGGTGGACCTGCATTTGCATTTCTTTTTTCGATCTGACGTCAATAAGGTGCCTTGTTCAAAATCGCCCGTTTGAGCTCCGATTTTTTGTAACGCAGAAAAGGATCGCAAATGCTCAGTTTAAATACATTTCACAACTTTTAACCATGTGGGGGGGGGGGCTAAACAGGGTAGGGGAGCTCACATTAACGTTCAAAAACCTCAGAAAGTGAAAATTTCATGCCATGGGACCTTTAAGTAAGGTGAAAAACAGAACAAGTCATTTTAAATTCTTTGCACTCGTCCGCTCCAACTTATCCCTCATGCGCTTTCCTTTTGCATTTCTTGTGGGGAAGAAACTGCTAACCCTGTAGTTTTAGACCTCTACAAACAGTAGTAGTAGTAGTACCAGTAGCAGTAGTAGCAGTAATAGTAGCAGTAGTAGCAATTTCACCATTCAATTTCAGCTGAATCTGATTTAGCCTTGATACTAAACTCCTCATTATTGAACAGTGGTGGGTTTCTTCATTCAGAGCACTGCTATTGCTCACTATGGAGTTGATCTTTATGGCACTGGGTTAGTTCCTGTGGGGGTTTTGTGTCTTCTCTGTTGGTCTGATTGTGAGCCAAGTCTGAGGCAATGGATGTTTCTGCAGCTATTGTTCTTCCAGACATATTATTTACAGTTAATCTTCTGATACATGTGGGCGCTAAGTGGCTCTGTTATGTTGGCATAGTGATGGATTGACCTGTGATACCAGAAGGCTGAAAATTTGTGTTCTAAATTACAAGTTTACAAGCATTATTAAATAGGGCACATGCATAAAGATGTAATGAAGTGCGTATTACTTTAGGTTACAGCTGATTCAAAATTATATTAATATCCCCATGTACCAGATTGTCTTGCCCAGAGACCGTAAATGGACAAAGCCAATCCGACTCCATCCATCAGACTCCAATTCATTTTGTATCAAAAACAAATGTCACTCCTCTCCTTGTAACTGCTGCGCTCAGGCTCCTCATTTTGATCTTAAAAATCCCATGACATGGTACTTCTTGATGCTTTTATATGGCTCCTTAATGGTTCTCTAATACTGTAAATGAATCCTTCTTCAAAATCAACACTCAGTGCATGAGAAACAGAGATAAGATGAGAAAGAGTAATTTTTCTCTCTCTGAACACTCTATAATGGGCGTTGTTGCTTGAATGCAAATGAGGAGAAAAGAGCTGGCCAATAGTAGAGGGTGGGGGCGTGGCCAAACGCTCCGCTCTCCGCTGTAGCTCACAGCTGATCCATTTCCTTGTTTTTGCACGGGGGGAGAGATTTGAAGCGTTCCATTGAACCCCCGTCTGTCTGAACTCAGCGTCTCTGTAAATCACGCCCAGAGAGTTTGGACTGCGAATGCGCTAGGCAATGCAAAATGCATTTTTTTATTTGCCTGGAGGCACGTCCGAGTGTTTCTAGGCTCGGAAGTCCTTTATCTGAGCCTCTGGACCTTTGAACAGCAGTGGTTTAATTTTATTTTCTGTGGAAATGTGTTTATTTTTCAATGGAACGCTTCAAATCTAGAAGCAGTGCAAAATGTTCTCCTGCGAACCCAATTTTTGCAGCTTGGTTCACTCCGCGTCCCGCTGTCTGCGTGAACACGTGCGCGGCACGCTGCACGTGCTCCTCCGCTCCGGGCCGCGTAGCAGGCTCCACGTGAAAGCGTGGAGCCGGTGTGTGTGTGCGACTGTGCGTGTGTGTGAGTGAAATGTTTTCCCCGATCAATTCATTTTTTTATCATTTCATATCACGGAGCTTTTACAAAAAACGTCCTCAATTTATTTTCAATAATGTATTTTGTTATTCAGCATCAATACATTTGTCTGCTTTTTACTAAGGAATAATTAATTGAGGAATATACAATATAATAATACTATGATATATTTTTGACTCAGTGTTATGTATACTATAGCTTATATTCTTAAAGGGACAGTGTGTAGGATTCGTGGCGCATAGGTGGTTACTAGCTATTCCACTTCCTCTTTTGGCTATGGCAGACCTCGAGGGTCACCCGGACGCGACGTAGCGCCGACATCGCGCGTGCCCGCGCACGAACCGCGCACCGCTGTATACATAAACCGCGGTCCCCCGTTCACTTTTTTTTTTTCTTTTCGCATGAAAACACACAATCCCGATCATGATTCATGACAATCTACACATCAAATGAAACCTTACAGTCTCCTCTTTTTGACTATGCAATTCATTTCCCTGCAAAACAATCACTCCCCGAGCACATGGGGCTTTTATACAGAAAAGCACAAAACTTAGCTTACTTAGCTTACCTTTGAAGGCTTTGCACAGGTCAAACTCTGTATTTCATCATAAACTTGGTCTCAATCTGTCCATAAGGATCCAGCGAATAAAATCCAGTAAAACAATTTAGTCCAAAATACGTGTTATATCCATTACGATGTGTGATCCGGCAGCATGCTCCCCCCTCCCCCCCTCCCCTTCCCCTTCTCTCCTTCGCTCCTGGCTGCATATGGGAGCAGAGGAGCGAAGGAGAGAAGGGGAAGGGGAGGGGGGAAGGGGGGAGCCATATGCAGTGCGGCTGTGCAGCTGTTAGCAGGAGCCGAGGCGAAGGATGAGCCCAAATGTCCTTCTGCGGCTCTCGTATTCAAAATGGCTGCCTCTATATGGGGAAGATCCCCCTTTTATGTGACTATATCTAAGTCCAAAAGAATACTTTGATTTCATGATGGAAGTGAAAAGGCTTGGAAAACAATGTATTTTTGAATGGGTATCTTCAATTTCAGTAATTAACAGGTAAAAATCTTACACACTGTCCCTTTAAAGACCCTATTGAAACACTAAAATTCAGGTGAAAAACGCCGCTTATCAGTTAATCGTTAATCGATCGATAAGGTCAATCAACTATCAATTAATGAATTAATCAATAATTTGCATCCCTACTAGGAATGCATTTTGAAAGTGACAGCTGCATACGGTTTAAAGCAAATCAGTTCTGTTTTTCGCATATTTAAAAATCAGGTACAGCGCCTTTATCTACAGTATCAAGAAATGCTAAATTATAAGTATAAACAAACTACAGTCTAAGTAGTATTTTGATTTCACATTTCAGCTTGCATCCACACAACATTCTATAGGCCCAATAATAATATTTAATTCAGATGGAAGCAGCTAAAATGAGCTAAAAAGTATTGTTAAATTGCTGTTTTTTGATCCAAATGTTGAGGTTCAACATTTGTGAATTTACATTTTGGATATTTTATGTTATCAATAAGGAAATCTGTCTCTCATCCCTCCATCTGGGAGTATGACATCATCTCATTCTATAATATGAAAACCACCAATACTGTAGTCTAAAGCTGCTCATGCAAACAGGCGTCGCAGATCTAGTGATTGGCAACAAAATGAAAATCTGTGAGAGCTGCCCGATTCCCACACATTTGTACCATCACCGCAAGACACGACAAGCAATATTAGAACAAGGAATAAACTGGTTTCCCACATTATTTTTGCGATTTATATTACACAGTAATTTGCATTAAAATATACCAGGATTTGTGTTGTTACATTCACACATGTCCGTTCTTCTCTCAGACTGAAAATACTAAATTCTGGAAGTGCTCCACTGTGTTTTTAACCTCCATACACCTTCACTAGATTCATTTTGATAATTTTAGCCCTTGAATTGTCAATCTCTACTGAACTAAAGGTAAAAGGAGCTGTTAACTTGAAATCTACCACTTCATGGCATCACAATGTGGAACAGAGCACTTTGAGCTTTGGAGATGTAGACAGACAAGTAATAAAGGATTACTCAAACATGTGTGAATGAAACAAAACACAACTCTTGGTCTGTTTTTGAGGAGGTAACAACATTATAACAAATCTTAAAGCTCACAAGAGTCAGTTTTGTGTAATACTGGACCTTGAAATGACTTGCTCCAGCCATATAAAACATCTAAAGTCAGTTATTTTGCTGTCTGAACAAAAGGCTACCCCAGTACACTCTCACAGACCCTTCAGCTGGTGGTTCTTAAAAATGGGTTCGTCATGCATTATAAATCCACAACAACATTTCCCCCTCACTCTCTGTGTCTCTGTACTTCTCTCATTGTCTCACTCTCTCTTCCATTTTGGCATTTACACAGAAAATGGGTACAGACCATATATATACTTTAAAGATCCCATGACATGGTACTTCTTGATGCTTTTATATGGCTCCTTAATGGTTCCCTAATACTGTAAATGAATCCTTCTTCAAAATCAACACTCATGAGTGCATGAGAAACAGAGATAAGATGAGAAAGAGTCAGAAATGTCACTCTGGAACACTCCATTATGGGTGTTGTTGCTTGAATGCAAATGAGGAGGACAGAGATGGCCTATAGTAGGGGATGGGGGCGTGGCCAAGCGCTCCGCTCTGTGACCCACTTCTGTGTTTTTGCACGGGGGGAGAGATGAGAAGCGTTCCATTGAAAAATAAACACATTTCCACAGAAAATAAAATTAAACCACTGCTGTTTCAGATATCCACAGGCTCAGATAAAGGACTTCCGAGCCTAGAAACACTCGCAAGTTCCTCCAGGCAAATAAAAAAACGTATTTCGCATTGCGTAGCTCCTCCGCAGTCCAAACTCTCTGGGCGTGATTTACAGAGACGCTGAATACAGACAGACGGGGGTGGAACTGCATTTGCATTTCTTTTTTCGATCTGACGTCAATAAGGTGTCTTATTCAAAATCGCCCGTTTGAGCTCTGATTTTTTCTAACGCAGAAAAGGATCGCAAATGCTCAGTTTAGACATTTCGCAACTTTTAACCATGTGGGGGGGGGGGGGCCTAAACAGGGTAGGGGAGCTCACATTAACGTTCAAAAACCTCAGAAAGTGAAAATTTCATGCCATGGGACCTTTAAATGCCCTGTATGTTTTCCCCATGTATTTGAACCCCACCACAGGCATATTTTATGCAGTTATAGAGCTAATCTAATTTATTGGTTGATAATAAATGCATATTTGCATGTGAGCAAACCACTGCAACCATTGATGAACACATTTTCTTAAGACAATAAAAATCAGGTCCAGCGCTTGTAATTAAACAGTTACCAATAATACTTACTGTTAAGATGTTCTTAATAAACAGTTTATGATCTTTGATTTAATCCTACCTGCACCTTGTACATTGTACCTTGTATTTTTAATTACATTTTATTACATATTTTATTATATTGTCTATTATATTGTTTACTTCTTCCCCTGCACTTTTGCAACACTTTTTTTTACCATGTACTATTATTGCATGTTATTAGTACTTCTTGACTATCTTAGCGAGTCAACGGTTCTACTGATCCTAAGCATTTCATTGCATTGTTGACCTTGTGTTGATTCTGCATATGACAAATAAACAATCTTGAAAAAATTAGTTTTAAGGCTAATTATTAGGTGTAGTTATTGTTAAGTCTGACAAATTGTAAAATGCTGTTTTTGCATAATTTTCTATATTACGTACATCATATGACACAGTTTCACACTTGTTTCTTTCTTCGACTTGAGCATTGACACTTTGAGCTCTTTATGTTCTAAATCTGTCAGTGCGTCTGAGGTCTGTGTGACTCTACACTGCTCTTTAATTATGCATGAGCTCCAATCCCAGTCTATGTTTTATACAGAGAGACGGATCACTGCCAAACACCACACGCAGTACTGCTACTGTCAAAATAACAGATGTACAATGGAGCTGAGTCGTCATAAAGGCACAACTGATAACATCTGTACGGAGCTCTGTGTTATGAGCGTGTTTCTGACTCCACGATACAACTATAAACAACTAAGCAAGGACTAAAGCAGTAAATAACTAGGATTAAACCAGGTCTAATCCCAGACTAAACTAAACCATGTTTAAACCCAGACTAACCCAGGAGGAAGAAGACTTTATTGATCTCACACAGGAGAAATTCTTCTCTGCATTTAACCCATCCTGTTATTAGGAGCAGTGGGCAGCACATTACTGCGCCCGGGGACCATCTCCATGATCTTCTTGCTTCGGTTTGGTCAGGACCTAAGCATGTTTTGGGATGATGGGGGAAACCGGAGTACAGTGGTCCCTCGCTCTATCGCGGTTCACTGTTCGCGGCCTTGCTGTTTCGCGGATTTTTTTTTTTTTTTTTCCAAAATTTTTTAGTAGTGTAACTTTTTTTTTTTAAGTGGCTAAGAGACTAGACCAGGACTAAACGTGGACTAAACCAGGTCTAGACCAGAACGAAACCAGGTCTAGACCAGGTCTAAACCAGGTCTAAACCTGGACTGGCCCTGGACTAAACTAGGACTGGACCAGGTCTAAACCAGGATTAAATCACTCCGTGCAGCTCTTGCGTTCGTTTGTGCGTGTTCGGTTCGTGGCTCGGACTGAGAGGACGCGGTCCAGGCGCCGCGGTTCGATCTCGTGCTCGCAGCCCCGGTGTACATGCGGCCTTGCGCCGGTCATGCTGCTCTGTCACGGATTTGTCCATGATGAGGGGTGCACGTGTTGCGCACTTCTCCAAGGGGTTGGTGCGCGTCGCGTCCCGGGACGTGGCAGTGCTCTTCGCGCGTCCGGCGGGGCTTCCGGAGCCGTGTCTCCCCCCACGCTTCACTATTAATACATTTTGTTGAAAATCTATGAAGGTTTGAGTGTTTAAACGAGAGACAAATGTGAGAAAAGGTTAATTCCAGTCTGAGAAAAGCTTATAATGTGTGTGATGAGGCATTTACAGCCTTAAAACATGTAGAATAATTGTAAAATATAAAATTGTCCTACTTCGCGGATTTCTCTTATTGCGGGTTATTTCTGGAACCTAACCCCCGCGATAAACGAGGGATTACTGTACCCGGAGGAAACCCACCCAGACACGGGGAGAACATGCAAACTCCACACAGAACACACACAGGAAGACCTTCTTTCTGTGAAGCATGAGCGCTAACCACTCAGCCACCTGGTTTAGCCACTAAAGTAAACCAGGACAAAAAAAAAAACGGGTCTAAACCCAGACTAAACCAGGACTGAAAACAACAGGAGTTTAAAATATTGGCAGAATCATATTATTAAGACATAAATCGCAAAAGAAATCACAATATGTGTGAGAAAAATAGCCAAACTCTACGAATGACAGCTGTACATGGACAGAGATGAGAGGTAGACCTGGAGGAGAGCCGAGTCATCAGATCCATGGCAGCGTTTGAGTGTTATAGTGTGTAATGTGAATGTTAGACTGGCCTGTGTGTGAAAGCAGGGGTCACTCCTGAAGGCTCTGAAGAATAGTGCACATGAAAGAGCGCATGTGTGAGAGTTCACGTGAGCTAGTACACGTGGAGGGGCCATAAAGTGTGTCCTCTACGGAGCAGTGTCCTCAGATTAGCCCCAATGAAAAACATACGTTGAAAAAAAAGATTAAGATTAACTGGGGAAAAAATCGATTTGAGGAGTTTTTAATACTTTACAATGACTTACTAATTTCATGTATTTCAAAATAAGTCTGATAGGATGTAATATATTTATATTTTTACATTTTTAAGCATTACCTGTCAAAAAAAAAATCACATTTTTTTTTAAGCCAAGTGTTTGTTTTTTTAATTGAAAATCAAGTCAATCAAAAAATAAATCAAATACAGTCATTTTTGTAGTTTATAAACCCCCTCCCCCCCAGCCCCACCCTGTTGCAAAAAAAGGGTACAGCTATATATGTATCATTATTCGTGTATAAGTGAGGGATCTACCTTTTTAATCTGGTCCAAAATAGGTTGCCAGATTTTAAAAAACAAGTTGACACATCCTCTTACAGAATATCTTATTTTCTCTAATATTAAATGATGAAAAAGATCAATAAACCATAACTTAAAAGATGGAGGATATTTTTCTTTCCATTTAAGCAGTATGAGTCTGCGGGCAATGAGCGTGGTAAAGGCAATCACATCTTTATATTTTTTTTAGCGTTTAGTTGTGGAGTAATGCCAAATATTGCTGTTATGGCCATCGGTTCAATATTAATCTTCAATGCGTCAGATAGAAATTTAAATATACAATGCCAGAACTTTGTTACCTTTGAACAGGACCAAAACATATGAGTTAGTGTTCCAGGTTCAACTTCACAGCGATCACAATTAGGCTCACAGTTGGATTTAAATTTAGCCAATTTCAAAAATTCACATTTAATAATTTTATTTCAGTAGTTTGCTAAGCCAGTGCACCATGCATTTTTTCTAATTGAGGGTTCACTAACTCCTTGTCCTTACGGAGATGATTGCATTGATTGGAATGCTCCACAGCATTAAACTTGTTATCGCCATGGAGACAAGCAGCTCACGCCAATAGGCCAAGTTATAGGTCAGATCTCTGGAGAGTGCATTTCAATACTGTATTTTAAGCAATAAAAGCACCTGCAAGTGAGTTAATGCAATGCAAGATGGATACGTTTAATGCCCTACTGAGGAGCATTCCAGGTAAAATAATAATAATATCTCCATGGAGACAAGCATGCGGCAGACCCCCAGCCTGAAAAGTTACATAATGCACATTTAAAGTATGGATTTAAGAAGAATTTACCAAAAATAACAATATATAATTAATTTTAGCTTAAAATTATTAATTGAAAACAATTACATAACATATTTAAGTTAATATTTCATTTTTGTTAATTCTCATTTTTTGTATGTGTATTATTGTCAGTTATAGGAACCGATCAGCACTATAAGAACCCAAAGACAGCAAAAATCAAAATGTGATTTAGTCCAACTTATATTTGTTATGTAATCTTTTTCATTTCATCATTGTAAGTCGACATTACATTTTTGCTTTTTTCCCCCCCAGTGTATTATTACCAATACAATCACAGTCTGATTCACAAAACATAAACTGCTGGAGTTGAAAAACTGAATACAAGACACAGTTATAGGAAGCGATCAGCACAATAAGAACCAAGAGGCAGCAAATCATCCACGCGCACATGTTCCCACTTGTTCTATTAAAATGAATGGGAAATACAGATAGAGATAAATAGGGAGCATTAGCATTAGCATTAGTGATGTGTCACAAAGATTTACGAGGCGCTCTTCTGTGCGAATGAAGGCACGCCCACTCCACTATCCTCCAGTCACTGAAGGTTACGATGAATACACCAGGACTGAATATTTATATCAGGGAAATACTAAGCAATTCAATTCTAAGTTAAAGGTCCTGTATTACACAAAACTGGCCTGTGAGCTTTAAGTCGTGTTATAATGTTGAAAGCTCATCAAAAACATACCTGGAGTTGTTTTTTGTTTCCTTCACACGTGTGATTAGAACTTTATTATTAGTCTCTCTGCATTCCACCTTGTGATGTCATGAACCGATAGTTTTCATGTTAAACGTCCCATGGCATGAAATTTTCACTTTCTGAATTTTTGAACGTTAATGTGAGCTCCCCTACCCTGTTTGCGAAATGTCTAAACTGAGCAGTTGCGATCCTTTTCTGCGTTAGAAAAAAACACAGCTCAAACGGGCGATTTTGAACAAGGCACCTTATTGACGTCAGCTCGAAAAATGCAGTTCCACCCCCGTCTGTCTGTACTCAGCGTCTCTGTAAATCACGCCCAGAGAGTTTGGACCGCGAATACGCTAGGCAATGCGAAATGCGTTTTTTTATTTGCCTGGAGGCACGTCCGAGTGTTTCTAGGCTCGGAAGTCCTTTATCTGAGCCTCTGGACCTTTGAACAGCAGTGGTTTAATTTTATTTTCTGTGGAAATGTGTTTATTTTTCAATGGAACGCTTCTCATCTCTTCTCCGCGCAAAAACGCGGAAATGGATCAGCTGAGAGCTGAGAGTTTGGCCACGCCCCCACCCTCTACTATAGGCCATCTCTGTCCTCCTCATTTGCATTCAAGCAACAACTCCCATAATGGAGTGTTCAGAGAGAGAAAAATTACTCTTTCTCATCTTATCTCTGTTTCTCATGCACTGAGTGTTGATTTTGAAGAAGGATTCATTTACAGTATTAGGGAACCATTAAGGAGCCATATAAAAGCATCAAGAAGTACCATGTCATGGGACCTTTAATAGCTACCTTTTACCTTTTGTTCAGTAGAGATGGGCAATTCCAGGGCTGAAATCATCAAAATTATTGTGTGAAAGTTGTATTTAAAAACACAGTCAAGCACTTTCTGTGTTACCACATGACATCACAAGGTGGAACAAGGTGTTTTCTGTTTGAGAGAAGAACTCGGCCTAAAACTGCAGGGTTTGTGTGTTAAACGTGTGTGAATGAAACAAAACGCAACTCCAGGTCTATCTGTGACGAGGACACATTATAACAGATCATAAAATAGCACAATATCACAATGGGGTGTAATAAGATAATATGTAAACGTAACAGTTATTGAAAAAAAAAGATAAATGTTTACTATTTTCAAGATATTTTTTTCAATTTGTATTTATATAAAATTGTTTATTATGTAATTGTGTATTTTCTTGCAGCAAAATCAACTGTGACAGAGTATAAATACCTCGGTGTCACGTTAGATCCCACTCTCACCTTCACTAAACATATCAAACGACTGTGTCAAAGCCTTAAATACAATATCAAAACATTTAAATCCATCAGGAACTCACTCACACAAGAAGCAGCACACACATTCTTTAATGCAATGATCATGTCCCGTTTCTATTACTGCATCACAAGCTGGTCCCAGGCAACCAAAAACACCCTCAAGCCACTGGAATCTCTGCACACACAAGCCCTAAAAGTCCTCGACAGGAAACCAAGACAACACCATCACTGCAATATCTTACAGAAGTATCATCTGCTCAGTTTTGACAATATTCAGAGACTTGCCTCAATCCGCTTAGTTTATAGAATCCTAAATAACTCTGCACCAGCACCCCTGAAGCACTTTGTTCATTACACCTCTACTGTCACAACCAGAACCACACGCGCCTCCACCAGGGGGCAGTGTGCCATCCCAAAAGCGTAAAACATAATTTGCACAAACAGCCTTCTCCTATAACGCCATTAAAGACTGGAACAACCTTCCAAATGAATTAAAATGTCAGGCAAGCTATACAACTTTTTCAACGGAGCTTAAAAAGTGGCTGGAGAACAATCAAGCCTGTCAACACTAATTTTTATATAACAGCATCTCTATTGTCACTTGATATACAATAGGCTACGTAAAGACTGATATAAACGAAATGTAGAATGGTAGAGCAGTATGAATTTTAAAAGATGAAGATTTTGTAAATACTTGTAATTATTTTAAAATGTGTGCCTTGTATGGTATTTTGCATTGAACGTGTGTGTGACTATGTGAGTGTGTTTATCTGTGTTTATATGTGTCGGTGTGAATGTTTCTTATTGTCGATTGAGATTTTTACTGTAATTTTTAATGTAATAGGGACTGCAGATGGAAACTATCTATGTAGCTCTAATCTGGTGCAGATCATCTTTGTTTTATGAGCTTAATGTCTCTGTGCATTGTCCCTTTTCAAATAAAGACTAAACTAAACTAAAACTAAACTAACTCACTGGCAATCAAAATGATAATAGATGCATGTATTGTATCAAAGGGGTATTTGCTGCATATCTAAACCACATGCCTTTTTCTGTTTTGTTTCAGAGTTTGCTGGACAGCGAGGAGCAGAAGAGAGAGGGAGAGTTGGATGACAGAGGAGGAGAGGAGCCAGAGGAAGAGGAGAGGGCCAGTGGTGATGAAGGTTTCATGGGGATGACTCCTCTACTACAGGCCCATCACGCCATGGAGAAGATGGAGGAGTTTGTACACAAGGTATGGAGAAGATGCCAAATAATGTAAAAAGCATTTGACAAACAGTGAACTTTTTCATATATTTTGTCAATCAAGATTTCTCATAAAAATACATTGATTGGTCTATTGTCCTGGGCCTCAGAGTCGTAGGGGCCCAGAATTGGACACTCTTCTTATTAATTTATATTAGAGGGTGGCCCATGTAAGTCTTGTGGCCCCCAAATTTCTGTCAGCGGGCCTGGATAGATGTATTTACCAGCAGTCTGTCTTTTTTTATTGTTGTTCTATTGTTTTGGCTAATTGTTTGTAAATGGCCAATCTAAAATCAAGCTGTTCTAATTTAATTTTATTGCTTCAAAGCAATTAAAATAGATGTGCTCAAACAACAGGCCCTCTCCAGTTTACAGAGTTTAACCTGACCACGCGCTCACACACGATCACTGCTTTGGGCTATTTACAGTCTCCTAATAATATTTGAAGGGAGAGAGCCACAGACAGACCAGCCAGGCACTATTTTCACAGTCTGAACACGGAAAACCCACCGGAATACACCCACAATGCTTTGTTGCAGGTGGGATGAGGACCTTAAAGAGACAACAGGATATATAGTGTGGGAGATTAGGAGTGGGGACAGGCCGAGACTGTTTTTTTCTTTTTATATATATACACAATACTATGCGTCTTTTCTGTTATTAATTGACTATAGTGGCTTATACTAATATTATTTTAGATAGAAAATACCCACAATGCTTTGGGGTGAGGACCTTAAAGAAACAAGATGCAGGAGATAGGACTGGGGACAAAATTGGCTGCCTTGTTTTTCTTACAATCTTCTGTGCTATTCTTTGGCAGTCATGGGTTTATACTAGGGCTGTCAAACGATTAATTTTCTTGATCGCAACTAATCTCAGAAATTCCATAGTTAATCGCGATTAATCGTGATTTATTTTGCATGTTTAAAATTGATATCTTGCAGTAAGACCGTTCGAATCTAAAGTTAAACTCACAATGCAAAGTATTTCTCACCATTTTTTTTATTTCAAAAAAGTGCAGAGAAAGGAAAAAGTAACAATGAACCAGTAATAGTGCTTACTTTGAGAAATTGTAAATAAATGATTGAAGCCCGCTCGAGCTGCCTACGGATGCGTAGAAGGAACAAAATACTAGCAAACTCAAAATAGCGCGTTTAACCGACAATGAGTTTAATTAATACAACCAAATGAGCTGCATATGGATGGTAGAATTGCGGAAAATGCTGGCAAACTCTGATCGCGATTTAAAAAATTGTTCGCGATCATAACTCTAATCGCGATTAATCGCGATTAACGCGTTAATATTCCCAGCTCTAGTTTATACTAATATTTCTTTACTTGGAAAATACCCACAATGCTTTGTTGCCGGTGGGATGAGGACCTTAAAGAAACAACATGATAACGTTTAGGAGATTAGGAGTAGGGACCAAATTAGCTGTCTGCATCTTTTGTGCTGTTGAAGAGTCAAAGATGTGGACAGGCTTTTATTTTGAAGAGTCAAAGATGTGGGCAGGCTTTTATTTTGAAGAGTCAAAGATGTGGGCATGCTTTTATTTTGAAGAGTCAAAGATGTGGACAGGCTTTTATTTTGAAGAGTCAAAGATGTGGGCATGCTTTTATTTTGAAGAGTCAAGGTTTTATACGAAAGATACCCATGAGATCAAAGTTCAAAGAATAAAGACAAAATATAATAAAAGATAAAAGATTTTAAAAAAGACAAAATATAAATATATAAATATAAAGACAATACAAAACAAAAACTTAAGACTAAAAATCTAAAATCCATCCATCCATCCATGCATGGATGGATGGATAATGGATTTTAGATTCATCCATCCATGGATGGATGGATGAAAGATGCAGCAGTGAAATGGTAATGTGCAATAGAATGTGCATTGAAAGTAAAGATAAAATAAATGTGCAGCAGTGGTTATTCCAGTACAACAGTAGTAAACAACAGTACAATAGTAGTAAAATTCCAGTAGTAAATGTGCAACAGTGCAGCAGTAGTCCTTAGCAGCAGTTTTTTAAAGTGTTTAGAGTGATATGTCTTTTTATGGAATACAGGTTTGACAGTCTGGTGGAGTGGGCCCGGAGACTCCGGTACCTTCTCCCCGAGGGCAGGAGGCTGAAGAGGCTGTGTGAGGGGTGGCTTGGGTCACCCACAATGCTGGACGCTCTGCGGGTGAAGCGGGTGTTAAAAATGTCCAGGAGGGAGGGGAGAGAGACACCAGCGATCCTCCCAGCTGCATTCACTATGCGCTGCAGGGCTTTCCTGTTCTGTTCAGTGCAGCTCCCGTACCACACAGTGATGCAGCTGGTCAGGACGCTCTCAGTGGTGCCTCGGTAGAAGGTGGTCATGATGGGTGGGGGGGCTCCAGCACTCCTCAGTTTGCGGAGAAAATAGAGGCGCTTCTGAGCCCTCTTTGCCAGTGATGTAGTGTTCGCTGTCCAGCAGAGGTCCTCACTGATGTGCACCCCCAGGAATATGGTTGCCTGGAAGAATCCATGACTCATCGCTGTACCAGCGAGTGAGTCTGGTAACGCTTGGTCCAAAATGCGCTGCAGTTGCGCGTAGACAGACAGCTAAGTGAACCAATCAGAGATTGCGCCATCTTGATTCAAAACTGAGGCGGAACTTCCGCTGCCTAAGAGTGACTTTGCGGGCAAAGGCGGGGGCACTGACGTCACCATCTTTGAACGAATCAGAATCGCGGAGTCCGTTTGTAACCGGAGGAGCGAGGGTGGATGGAGGGTGTCCAAATGGTATCCCGGTGTATAGGAAATACAGAGAGATATCATTTGGCTGGCCAAGTAAGGAATATGGTGCTGCTCACCCTCTCTACAGCAGTGGGGGCCTCTCCGGATGCTTTGCTTTGGTGGGATGAGGACCTTAAAGAAACATGATAAAGTGAAGGACCAAATTAGTGGCTTTCTACTAATATTTCATGATCCCAATGCTAATTTCCTTATAACATAATCATAGTTTTGATCTGCAAATCTGTGACTTAGACTACCCACATACTTCCTCCCATCTCCCTCTTTCTTTCCATGTCTGTCTGTTTCTCTCTTCTCTCTTTCCTCTTCTCACCCTTTCCTCTACTTCTAAGCTCCCCCGTCTCCTCTGCCTTCTCTTCGCCCCCCTCTACTCTCTCGTCTCCTTCCTGTCACCCTTTTTTTCCTCCTCTTCTTCTAAAGTCGTCTTTCTCTCTTTTTACCTTTTTCCACCCTCTCCTTCTTTTGTACCTTTCTTCCTCCCTCCCCCTCTCCCTCCTCTTGCTTCCCCTTTCTCCCCTGCCTCTCTCATCCTTCCATCTACCTCTTTTTATCCCCTCCCTCTCTTTTTGCTCTCATTCCCCTCTTTCCCCTTCTTCTCCCCTCTTCCCATATACAGTGCCGTGAAAAAGTATTTGCCCCCTTCCTGATTTCTGTGTTTTTTGCATATTTATCACTCAAAACATTGTCAGATCATCAAACCAATTTTAATATCACACAGAAACAACCCAAGGAAAGACAAAATTCAGTTTTTGAATGATGATTCCATTTATTAGTGCACAAAAAAAATCTAAACCTATCTGGCCCTATGTGAAAAAGTAATTGCCCCCCCTTGTTAAATCACAAACTAACTGTGACTAACCACAGTTTTGAGAAAACTTAGTTCAGTTCTACATGCCACACCCACACCTGATTGTCACCACCTGTGTTGAATCAAGAAATCACTTAAATAGTTCCTGTCAAACAAAGTGAAGTTGGCTACAACATCTCAAGAACAAACACATCATGCCACGATCCAAAGAAATTCAAGAACAAATGAGAAAAAAAGTGATAGAAGTCTATAATTCAGGAAAAGGTTACAAAGCCATTCCCAAAGCTCTGGGGCTCCAGCGAACCACTGTCAGAGCCATTATTCAAAAATGGAGGAAACTGGGAACAGTTGCAACCCTTCCCAGGAGTGGTCGACCAACTAAGATTACTCCAAGAGTGCGACGACGGCTCATTCAGGAAGTCACAAAAGAACCTAGACGCACATCGAAAGAACTACAGGCCTCGTTGGCCTCAGTTAAGGTCAGTGTTCATGACTCCACCATTAGAAAAACACTGGCCAAAAATGGCATCCATGGAAGAGTTCCCAGGAGAAAACCACTGCTTTCACAAAAGAACACAAAGGCTCGTCTCACCTTTGCCAAAAAGCACCTTGATGACCCTCAAGACTTTTGGAGAAACATTTTGTGGACCGATGAGTCTAAAATTGAACTTTTTGGAAGGTCTGCAGCCCGTTTCATCTGGCGTAAAAATGGCACAGCATTTGATAAAAAGAACATGGTGCCCACAGTAAAGCATGGTGGTGGCAGTGTGATGGTCTGGGCCTGCTTTGCTGCCTCAGGACCAGGACAACTTGCTGTGATTGACGGAAAAATGAATTCTGCTGTTTACCAGAAGATCCTGTAGGAGAATGTCCGGCCATCAGTTCGTGCCCTCAAACTCAAGCGCTCTTGGATCATGCAACAGGACAATGATCCAAAACACACCAGCAAGTCCACCTCTGAATGGCTCAAAGAAAACAAAATTAAGGTTTTGGAGTGGCCAAGTCAAAGTCCGGATTTAAATCCGATTGAGATGCTGTGGTGTGACCTTAAACGGGCAGTTCATACAAGAAAACCCTCCAATATGGCAGAATTGAAACAATTCTGCATAGAAGAGTGGGCCAAAATCCCTCCCCAGCGGTGTGAAAGACTCATCACCAATTATCGCAAACGTTTGGTTACAGTTATTGCTGTCAAAGGAGGCTCAACTGGCTATTAGATTAAGGGGGCAATTACTTTTTCACATAGGGCCAGATAGGTTTAGATTTTTTTTGTGCACTAATAAATGGAATCATCATTCAAAAACTGAATTTTGTCTTTCCTTGGGTTGTTTCTGTGTGATATTAAAATTGGTTTGATGATCTGACAATGTTTTGAGTGATAAATATGCAAAAAACACAGAAATCAGGAAGGGGGCAAATACTTTTTCACGGCACTGTACACTCCTTTCTCCTCATTACCCCTTCTCTCTCTTCTCTTACCTTTTCTGTCTGCTCTGCTCTCTCTCCCTCTTTCTCCCCTCTCTCTCCCCCTCTCTCCTCTTTCCTCTCCCTCCCCTTTATTTATTTACTCCTTTTAACCTCCTCGGAAACTCATTTGACACCTTGTCTTCTCTGGCTCCTCATGTTCCATCTCTACTCACAAAAAAAACAGCTACTGCCTCTTTAAACTCCCAACTACCACCATACATCACCTCGCTCTCTCTGCCCTCACTGTAGTCATTCGTGAAGTCCTCATTTAACTTGTTATGGTGATAAACTTCTCTGCTGTTTTCCCCCTCTTTAACCACCAGGTGTGGGAGGGGCGCTGGCGAGTCATCCCCCACGACGTGCTCCCTGATTGGCTGAAGGACAACGACTTCCTGGTTCATGGACACAGGCCGCCCATGCCGTCATTTCGTGCCTGTTTCAAGAGTATCTTCAGAATCCACACGGAGACGGGGAACATCTGGACACATCTGTTAGGTATGACATAATACTGGACTTCACTACAGGGAAATGTGCCTGCGTCATGTGATAACAAATAATAATATAATAACTTTTTACGACATATCCTCCTGAGACCCGGCCCATTCATTTGTGTCCTTTATAGTGGACGTCGAGTTAACCTTTTAACTTTTAATTGTTTTGAGAATCTAGTTTGTAGCTGCAAAAAAAAAATCTAAAAAAAAAAATAATCTAAAAATGTAATAAATAATAAATAAATCAATTATACAGAAAAAATATAATTAAAAAAATGAATAAATAAATCAACTAAATAATAATATATAAAAATAAATAAATAAATATCAAAAGGGAGTTTAAGAACTCCCTTTGACAAACAACTGTTTGTCAACTGTAAAAGCTTGTTCGAAATGTTGGTCATCAAAAAAATGTTTTGTTTTTGTTAGGTTGTTAACTTAGATTTAACACCAAAATGTCCCCGACGTCCATTACAGGGGACATGTTACAACATTATGAATAAAAATAAAATTAACAAAATGTCAATGCTAAGGTGTTCATTTACCTCCAAATAGAAAATGAAAATAATAATAAATATAGCTGCAAGCAGCAATGTGGAGGCCAAGCACCGTTTGACAGGGTCTAACAGAGTCTGACAGGGTCTGACAGGGTCAGGGTCTAACCCTGTCAGAACAGACGCATCAAAGACATCCGTCTTTGCTAGGTGGTTGCTAGGCAATTGACAAATTTCTGCAACTTTGACCTGCTGGTGCCACTAGAGGGTTGGGGCTGGGGACCTATAAATTGCTGTGGGTAATGAGGAGACTGGCTGGAATGTGCATGCCAAATTTCACAACTCACAACCTCAAAGGGTTACTAGGCAACTTGCCTAGGCAACGCAAAGCAATTCCTATAGGGTGCCTAAGCACCTTCGGTGCTTGGCCCCCTAATATACTCAACAAAAATTTAAACGCAACACTTTTGTTTTTGCTCCCATTTTTCCTGAGATGGACCCAAAGATCCAAAATTCACTCCAGATACACAACACTACCATTTCTCTCAAACATTGTTCACAAATCTGTCCAAATGTGTGACAGCGAGCACCTCTGCCCCGCCGAGACAATCCACCCCACCTCACAGGTGCGCCACATCAAGATGCCGATCCGACATCATGACCAGTGCACAGGTGCGCCCCAGACTGCCCACAATAAAAGGCCACCCCGAAATGTGCATTTTTTTGCTTTATTGGGGGTCTGGGGACTCAGAACCAGTCAGTATCTGGTGTGACCACCATTTGCCTCATGCAGTGCAACACATCTTCTTCGCATAGAGTTTATCAGATTCTCAATTGTGGCCTGTGGAATGTTGGTCCACTCCTCTTCAATGGCTGTGTGAAGTTGCTGGATATTAGTGGGAGCTGGTACACGCTGTCGTATACGCCGGTCAAGCACATCCCAAACATGCTCAATGGGTGACATGTCCGGTGAGTATGCTGGCCATGCAAGAACTGGGACATTTTCAGCTTCCAAGAATTGTGTACAGATCCTTGCAACATGGGGCCGTGCATTATCTTGCTGAAACATGAGGTGATGTTCATGGATGTATGGCACAACAATGGGCCTCAGGATCTCATCACGGTATCTCTGTGCATTCAAAATGCCATCAATAAAATGCACCTGTGTTCTTCGTCCATAACAGCCATTGAAGAGGAGTGGACCAACATTCCACAGGCCACAACTGACAATCTGATAAACTCTATGTGAAGAAGATGTGTTGCACTGCATGAGGCAAATGGTGGTCACACCAGATACTGACTGGTTCTGAGTCCCCAGACCCCCAATAAAGCAAACAAAATGCACATTTCGGGGTGGCCTTTTATTGTGGGCAGTCTGGGGCGCACCTGTGCACTGGTCATGATGTCGGATCGGCATCTTGATGTGGCGCACCTGTGAGGTGGGGTGGATTGTCTCGGCGGGGCAGAGGTGCTCGCTGTCACACATTTGGACAGATTTGTGAACAATGTTTGAGAGAAATGGTCGTGTTGTGTATCTGGAGTGAATTTTGGATCTTTGGGTCCATCTCAGGAAAAATGGGAGCAAAAACAAAAGTGTTGCGTTTATATTTTTGTTGAGTGTAATATAGATACACTTTTTTTCCTTCAGGTCCCAGGAGGATATTTTAGATTACAAAAAGTTACAGTTAAAGACACTAATTGATTTTTACTGTCTTAAAAAACGTAAAAATAACAACTAGATCATGGTAAACCGTTATTTGATGCTTGTTGTTACTATTATCATTATTACTATTTTCCATTATTATTATTATTATTACGTATTACTATCTGTATTATTTATTACTTACTTTCTCCCCTCCCTGCCTGCATGCACTTTTCCCTCTTGTCCAATTGTCCTGGAGCTACTGTGGCGAGTAAATTTCTCCTGTGTGAGATCAATAAAGGCTTATCTTATCTTATCTTATCTTATCTTATTTCTCATTTACCTCATGCATTCAGAGCATCCTAATTATTCACCATGAAGAGCTTTTGCAGTGACGGTAAAACTTACAACTGTGGCAAAAGGAGAAATTCAATTTGTCAACTGGACAAAAGTTTATTTGGTCAAATATGTATCCCGCTCATCCAAGCTGCTTCTTCAGTTCTGGTCAGACACTGGTGGACACTGCCCTGAATGGTTCTGTTAACAAGACCCACACTCCACTCCCACTGCAGATCTAATATGCCCACCTAACTAACACAAACTGTAAACAAATAGGTGCGGTAGTTAGTAATTTTATTGTAGTTAGCTCCTCCTTCAGGCAGATCTAGGCAGTGTCCACCAGTGTCCGACCAGAACTGAAGAAGCAGCTTGGACGACCAAATAAACTTTTAGGTTAGGGTTGACAAGTAGAATTTCTCCTTTTGCCATGGATTCTACCTGGACGACTGAGGGATTCTACACAAAACTTACAACTAGCATGCTAACGCGCACTTCCAGATTATCAAGTTATTAACTGCATTTTAATTAGATGCAGACGGCACACAGCCAGTTAATCAATTCTTATTTATATTGATATAATCTTGAAAACATTAAAGGAAAAGTAACGTTTTTTACAATCTGAGCCTTATTTCGGTAATAAAACAAGTTGTTTTACTCACCCATAGCACTTTGGTGTCATATGGAGCACTTCCAGAGATGTTTTAGATTTGCGGTTAGCCTAGTGTGACTTCTAGCCATAGCTCGGGGCATATAATATATTCCCCAAGCATGTAATATGCCCCGTGCGGGCTCCAAATAACACAAACTTTAGCACTTTTCAAATCATAGAAGCCCGATGTCTTATCCTACGATTTCGTGTGGTCAAAAGTGGCCTGTAATCAGAGATTTATCCATAGTTTCGAGTAGATGAGGAGGCCAGTGCGCATGTGCGGACTGTGCTCTCAGCTCCCGGGACCCAAACATGAAACGCAAAGCTGTAAACTATGGATAAATCTCGGATTACAGGCCACTTTTGATTCAAACGAAATCGTAGACTAAGACATTGAATGGCTTCTATGATTTGAAAAGTGCTAAAGTTTGTGTTATTTGGAGACCGCACGGGGCATATTACATGCTTGGGGAATATATTATATGCCCCGAGCTATGGCTAGAAGTCGCGCTAGGCTAACCGCTAATCTAAAACATCTCTGGAAGTACTCCATATGACACCAAAGTGCTATGGGTGAGTAAAACAACTTGTTTTATTACCGAAATAAGGCTCAAATTGTAAAAAAAAAAACGTTACTTTTCCTTTAATGGTGCATTGTGTAACTTTTCTGGTGGAGGGTCCATCACCTGCTTGTCTCAAAGTGGCATTAAACTCGCCACATTAAAAATACCCATTTCCATGGAAGTTTAGGTCAGATCTGTGAAGTGGTGACCTCGCTTATTGTTAGATTGCATTATTTTCAAGGTGTTTTGGAGAAATAAAAAGGATTTGTGTCTTACCCTGCGCCTGAAAAGTTACATAAGTTCAAACATTTTCAAAAAGGTCAAATCTTGTTGCTTCATCTCACTTAAATTTAGATGATAATATCCAGATTCAACAATGTCAGCTATTCAAGTTAGAAAGCTGTTCTAAAAGTGATCACATCATTTCTTGTAAGCGCTCACTGAAAGGCTCTCTGTTTCTATAAAAGTATAGCTTTTTTCACGGTTCTATTTTGGAATCGAGTCATGTTCAGAGACAAAAGGAGCTGTTGTTTCGCTGATGATGTTTGGCGTTTCTCAGAGATTGTGTAATTCATGGAGTAAAGGGCTCTCGTTCAAAGCGCTCACGGACTGTCAGGTGTGTGCTGCCATCTAGTGACCATTCTAAATAAGGAGCCACAGCCACGCAAAACATAAAAATACACTAGTACAGTAATTTTACAGTTTATTGCGGGGGTTAGGTTCCAGAAATAACTTGCAATAACTAAGAGAAAGTAGGACAACTTTATTCTACATGTTTTAAGGCTGTAAATGCCTCACCACACACATTATACGCTTTTCTCAGACTGGAATGAACCTTTTCTCACATTTATCTCTAGTTTAAACACTCAAACTTTCATAGATTTTCAACAGAATGTATTAATAGTGACGCGTGGGGGGAGACACGGCCCCGGAAGCCCCGCCAGACGCGCGAGGAGCACTGCCACGTCCCGGGACGCGACGCGCACCAACCCCTTGGAGAAGTGCGCGACAAGTGCACCTCTCATCGTGGACAAATCCGTGACAGAGCAGCACGACCGGCGCGAGGCCGCGAGCACGAGATAGAACCAGCGCCCGGCCCGCGTTTTCTCAGCCCGAGGCAGAAACCAACCGCACGAAACCAGCAAAGAGTGGTTTAATCCTGGTTTAATAATAATAATAATAATATATTTTATTTATAAAGCACTTTACATTGAAAAAACAATCTCAAAGTGCTACAGAGCATTTAAAAACAGGGTAAAAACACAGACTGAATAAATACAAACATAGCAAGATAAAAACACAACATATTATGGGGCCAATTAGCCATAGGCTCTTTAATCCAGGGCCAGTCCAGGTTTAGACCTGGTCTAGACCTGGTTTAGTCCACGTTTAATCCTGGTCTAGACTCTTAGCCAATCAGGACGCAGAACACAATGTTACACTATAAAAAAAATGTTACACTATAAAAAAAAATTGAAAAAAATAAAAAATCTGCGAAACAGCGAGGCCGCAAACAGTGAACCGCGATAGAGCGAGGGACCACTGTATGTCTTTTACAATGTTTTTACAATGTTCGAATCCCGCTCTTGACGGGTGGACCGCGTGTGGTCCCAGCTCCCACAGATGAGCGCTGCCGTTGTGTCCTTGGGCAAGACACTTAACCACCTCGCCCCCAGTGTCTGTGGACATTGGTAGCCCCCATGGCAGAAGATAAATCAAGGCCCGTTGTGACGTGAGCCGTCCTCCTGTGGACCCACCACCTGCGGGAGGATACATGAGGGCTGGTGCATTGTGTTCTGGGCAGCGGAACACTGCTTGGACTGCTGCTCCCGCGACCCAGAGAATGGAAAAAGCGGAAGAAGATGAATGAATGAATGAATGACTTTACAAACATTCGGTTGACGGTTCTTTCTCAAGGACGTATCAACACTATTTAGTTTAGGTGGATTTAAAGCTGGTTAAAAGTCTTCTTATTCAATATTTTCTGTGTTTTGTGGAGGAGGGTCTCTCTCTCTCTCTCTCTCTTTCTCCCTCTCTACCTATCTACAATACAATCTCTAACTCTCTCTTTCTCCCTCTTTTGCACTCACTCTCTCTCTATCTAACTCTTTCTCTCTCTTCTTATTTAAATACAATCTCTCTGTCTCTACGTAACTACAGTACAACCCCTCTCTATCTTATCATATAGGTATTTCTAATATGTCCCTCTCCCTCTTTCTTTCGCTCTCTCTCTCTGTTATCAGTTACATAGTACATGTCTCTCTCTCTTTCTTTCTTTCCCTTTCTCTTTCTCTCTCTCTCTGTGTATAGATGGGTCTAACACAGGCATGGGCAAACTACGGCCCGGGGGCCATATGCGGCCCGTTAAGCTCCTTAATCCGGCCTGCGGAACTTGAAGAAATTATATTAATAAACCTTGTTAATGTTTTAATGTTTTAATTTCCCTGCAATTCTGGTGTTTTCCAACAGCTGGCGCACTACATACATTGACCTTTGTTGAGGTGCAGCGTTTTGCTCCACGTTTACTCAGAACTTTCAGTACTTTAAAACTATTAGTAATTTTAAAAAAAGCTGTATTTTATTAATAAAAGTTTCTGTGTTTTAAGAGTCATTTCAATAAAAAGCTAAATACAGTGGAACTTGAAAGATGGACATTTTGTTATAATGCTTTTGTTCATTTTTAATTGAAAAAGCACATGTTTTCTACATATCCCATGTTATTTATAGTTTTTTAAAAACATTTTATTTATGCTTTTTCAAAAACAGAGGTATAGAACAGCAAAATCTGTGGGGTTCTACAGAAAAAAACAAACAAGCAAACAAAAAGGAAAAAAAAACTATACATTTCTCTTGTTCTTATAGTCTATCCATTTAGACCAACTTTTCTCAAATTTGCCGCCTTCAACCTTAGATAATGAGTCATTCTTTCCATCAAATAAATTTCCTCAATTATTTCAATCCACTGTTTCCGTTCCAATGAGTCACTTTTTGCCAGTTCCTAGTTACAACTTTCTGACTGGCCATCAGCATGATTTTAAACAAAACAAAAAAGGCCTTCGTATTTTTCGTGTTTTTACCAAAACACTAAATCCAGCTGCTCCTGGTCCGGCCCTTCTGTCAAATTTTAGAACCTTTTGTGGCCCACGAGTCAAAAACTTTGCCCACCCCTGGTCTAACACATCTCTCTCTCTGCAGGTTGCTTGTTCTTCCTGTGTCTGGGCCTCATGTACATGTTCAGACCGAACATCACTTTCGTGGCTCCGGTCCAGGAGAAGGTTGTGATCGGAATGTTCTTTTTGGGGGCCATCCTCTGCCTATCGTTCTCGTGGCTCTTCCACACCGTCTACTGCCACTCGGAGGGCGTGTCTAAAGTCTTCTCCAAGTCAGTATCACTTTATCTATGTATCATTTCTGACGTCTAAAATTAATTTACACTACGAGTCAAATATTTGGACACACCGTCTCATTCAGTGTTTTTTGTTTCTTTATTTTTTACTATTTTCTACAATGATACAATGAATGATCTACAGTGATTTGCATAGAGAAGACGTGAAATATATGGAATTATGTAGGGCGTGTCCAAACTTATCTGGTAGTGTGTTTATTTGTACATATCATTGGCAAACCTAGTACATAGTTATTTTTTAGAGCAACGTATCATGTTTTATCCTTATTTTTTGTACTCATATTAATGGGTGTTAAAAACCCAAAATTCTGTACACAGGAAAGGAAGACAAGAGATTAGATCTTTTTCACTTGCAAGTGGAGAACAGTCAGAGAAATACGACCAGGTTACAACATTGCTCTCGGCCCATATTTGCTCTGAGCGTCCCGGCTCTCTGTGCCCCCCACTTGCATATTTATTGAGTTTTTCACTTCCCTGGTTACAATGGGCTGTCTTACTCCTAAGGGGTGGGGGAACAGGTGGTAAGACAGCCGACAAAACATAATCATTAAAACCAAAGCATAAGTATTAAAAGTAAAACACTTATAAGATAATTCACAGATATGACATCTTTCACAGGGACAATGTCACTGTGACTTAGATACTGGAGGAGCCAAACTGTCTGCTTACGTCTCCCCTCGGATATCTGGCCTTTCTGTAACTCAAAACATATTATCACAAGTCACGCACTTTTAAAGCTTCATTTCTACAAATTAAAGAATCACAAAAGTTAATAATATATAATTATTCCATCATTTCCCTCCTGTTTATTAATTTTGTTATATCCCGTGTAACCTCTTCTTTGCAGATTTTCAGTTACCCGTTCATTGTTATTGTACACTTGTCTAAATCCTTAGACTGTTTCTTGGAATAAGTCAGTTAATTCATTTTGTAAATCTGTTTCTTCGTCAATGGGTGTCGCTAGGGTGCCCTCATAACCTGCCAGTAAATGCATCATCACTTCCTTGTCTTGTGTTAAGGGTGAGATGGCAGTTGTAATTAATCTATTAATTAATGCTCTTAGACATGGAATACAACAACACCCACATAAGGTCAAAATTGCTGCAAATACTGCTACTGACACTAGGACTGACGTTACCAGGGCTTTGTATTTTCCAAATACATCCAGCCAGCCATCCCACATGGAAGTATCTACCCCCGATTGGTCCTTCATTCGCTTGTTCATAGCTCTTAGGCCATCCAAAGCCTTAGTGAGTTTACCTTCGGGAGCGGTGTTATTCGGGATAAACGCACAACACACATCCCCAAAGATTGCACAAACTCCTCCTTTCTCGGCTAATAACATGTCGAGCGCTATGCGATTCTGGAAGGCCATGAGTGAGGTAGCTTTAAGTTGGTCGTGTACAGCAGATAGTGCAGTTTCGGTGTAGTTGCCAAGTTTTTGGATCGTTATAGTGGATGTAGTTGATTCTGTCTACATTTTTGTTAGGCGTAATTGGAAAGAATGCAACAACTACTGGTATGTTTTCAAATCCTGCTGCTATTTGATTTGCTAATTTATATTCGTCAGGCACGCCCCTAGGGATCCCCACCGCGTCAATATAGGTTGGGTCATCCTCTCCTAACCACGGGGTGTGGCTAGTTCGCTTCCTTCTATTTAAATGTCCTGGACGCACAAGTTGGTAATGTGCACTTATCTCTTCTGCAGTCATTGGTTGGACTGTCACTGGCATAATCAGTGTAATCAAAGCACAACGAGCTGAGGTATTGGACAGTATTTTGTCATAGATCTTGTCTTCACCGCACCACCACCACACATCTGATCTGGATATTACTTTCATGTTGTCACCTCCATTAATGTTAGTTTCACAAAATTCCTGCTGGATTCTCCCTAAGATGTATTTTGTTCCATTGAAATTTACACACGTAAAATTTTGAAGTGCTACTTTAGCATCAAATATTGGTTTAATCTTTACAGGTTGGGTGACTGGAAAAGTTTTATCCAAGTCAGAACAGTTTGGTGGATTGGTGTGAGTCATTATAGGTATTATACATGTCTCGTTAATGGGTGCAGGGACTACTTTCAGAACTGGTCTAGGTCCCAAACATACTAAACAGTCTGATGGTGTTGAATTAGCTGCTTGTTCCGCCATTAACAACCAGTTGTTGCTGAGTCCTGATATTCCTGTAGCTATTAGAAACCAATCATCTGTTTTTTGCTCGTTGTTGTTGTTATTTATTCTAATCTTTGTACTAGTCCTAGTTTGTGGTCCTATCACTAGACTTTCCTTCTGCTGAGGCAGTTCTGTCGAGTCAGCCTGTGTTATGTTAGAACATAAAAAAAAACTTTGTGCATGGGTCGTCTCCTGATTTATGAATACATAACAATAAGGTATAACATGGTACTTTAAAACCATAACCTCCTGATTCTATTCCTGCTTCTAATGGTTCTGCTGTTGTGTTAAAGAGCATTACTAAAGTTAATTTGCCATTCACTTTAATCACTTCCATCTTAAGTCTTCTAGCCCAATTTTTAGACTCCCACCCATAACTATCTTCAGCCCACGTTTTGTCTGTGGTGACAAACACGTCTCCCCATCCACCATGAGATGTAGTCATATACCATGTATAACCTTCCCATTCATCACCTTTATATCCCCCTATAGAAAGGGTATTCATTGGTATGTGAATTGTACTTATGAATTTCAATGTATTAAAACAAACATATGACACAGTAGAGTATCCTTCTTCCTTTTTACCAGATGGATTTTTTCATAATGTTTTTTTATGGGGAAACAGGAGGCGTGGAATATATTCTGGGGGAAAAAGCCCCCCATCCGTCTTTTTTGTCTGTGCAGGATTGCTGGGGAAATGGTGGTGATGTTTGTCTCATTTCCTTGGACGATGGGTGTCTCCCATAGATACCATACTAGTAGGAATGTCATTACAAGGAATGTCAACAATATCCAACACATTATAGCTGTCTTTAACCATTTTGGTATTCTATTCCTGTGATTTATCGGCATCTTTGTAGTTTATAACTTTTTTGCAATGACTTTGATGAATCCAAGTTGCTCTCTCAGCTATTTTTAGTGCTGTTGGGGTTGTTAACAATACTTGATAAGGACCTTCCCACTTAGGTGAATACCAGTGTTTTTTCTTAATGCTTTTCACCAAGATCCAGTCCCCTGGTTCCACTAACTCTTCTTCCTGTTGAGAACAGGGTTGGTCTACTTCAGTATGTTTGTTATTTTGCTTTTCAAACATTTTTCTCATGTGTGAAGCTAAGTCCATATCTTCCCCATCTTCCCATATTTGTTTAAATTGTGGTATTTTATATGGTCTACCAAACAATATCTCAAATGGAGTTAACCCTTGTATAGCTGTAGTATTTAATTCTAACTTGACTAAATCTAAACATTTAGTCCATGGTCTTTTAGTTTCTTCCATACATTTTTTAAGTCTGGTTTTTATAGTACCATTTCTTCTCTCTACTAGTCCTGCTGACTGTGGGTGATATGAACAGAAGTTTTTTAGTTTTATATCAAATTTCTTTCCTATCAATTCTATGGTTTCATTAACAAAATGTTTAGCATTATCCGATCGGATCACTTCCACTAATCCATATCTAGGTATAATTTCTTTGCATAATGCTTTTGCTACTGTTAATGCATCTGGATGTCTAGTTGGAAATATCTCTGTCCATTTTGAAAACACATCTATGATTACTAAACAATATTTCATACCTTCACTTTGATTTAATTGAATAAAATCCATCTGTATTTCTTGAAATGGGTATTGTGGTTCTGGAAATTTACCTCTAATTGGTCTAAGATTTCCTTGTGGATTATGTTTTGCACATATTAGGCATCTTCTACAAAAATTTTTTGAGTAGTTATTAAATCCATAGGTTGTATACTGCATATTTATCATAGATACCATCCCTCCTGTTGAGACATGTGATTTACCATGGCTCAATATTGCTGCGTATCTATATAAATTCTGTGGTAGTATTGGTTTATTTTCTGGTCACATATATATGTCGTTTTTTATTTGTGCTCCTTTTCTTTTCCATAAGTTTATTTCAGTTTTAGGGCTTTGTTCTTGCATGTCTTGTAGTATTTTTTTGTTTAATTGGGTCCCTTCCATTAAAGAATATGTATTTATTTTGTATTCTGCTGCGTCTTTAGCTGTTTTATCTGCCATTGCATTTCCTCTTGTTACTTCATCTGTTCCTGATTTGTGTGCTACACATTTACAAATAGCTATTTTATTTGGTAATTGTACTGCTTTTATTAATTCTGTTAATAATTCAGCATGAGTTACTGGTTTTCCTGTAGAAGTCTTCATTCCTCTATTTTTCCAATATTGTGCAAATACGTGAGTTGTCGCATATGCATATTGACTATCTGTATATATTGTTACGTTCTTGCCTTTAAATAATTTGCATGCTTCTGTTAGTGCTACTAATTCTGCTGCTTGTGCTGAATAATTTGGAGGTAATTTATTTGCTTTTAATACTTTATCTACTGTTGTTACTGCATACCCTGTCTGTGTTTTTCCATAATTGTCTTTTTTAGATGATCCGTCTACAAATACAATTTCTGCTCCTTCAATTGGAGTATCTAATAAATCTTCTCTACATTTTGTCGATTGTTCTACTAATTCTTTACAATTATGTGGGATTCCGTCATCCTCAGTCGGCATTAAAGTGGCTGGATTTAAAACTGTACATCTTTCTATGGTTAAATGTGGTTGTGAATATAAATTTGTCATACATGAAAGATGTCTTGCTGGTGATAAAAATGAGTGATTGCTCTGTAATAGTAATACTGCTACAGCGTGTGGTACTTTGAGTGTTAATGGGTGAAATAACACTACTGTTGCTGAAGCTTCTACGGCTATAGACGCTGCTACTACGGCTCTAAGACAGTGGGGCATCGCTTGCGCTACACTGTCAAGTTTAGTTGAATAGTAGGCTATAGGTCTTAGTTTGGTTCCATGCAGTTGTGTGATAACTGACGTCATAAATATGCCTTTACAATCTACCATTTGCACAAAGGGTTTTGAATAATCCGGTAAGGCTAAACTTACACTTGAGACTAAAGTTTGTTTTAGATCACAGAATGCCTTTTCTGCCTCCTGCGTCCATCTTAATTTATCTTTCATTTCTATTGGAGTCTCATATATTAGTTGGCTTAACGGGTGTGTTAATTCTGCATAGCATGGAATCCATTGTCTGCAATAATTCGTTAATCCTAAAAAAGACATCATTTGTTTTTTGGTTTCTGGTTTTGGTGCATTCAGGATAGCTGTTTTTCTATCATTAGTAACTGCTCTGCCTCCATTACTGAGAGAATATCCTAAATATTTGACTTCTTGTTTACAAAATTGTACTT
This sequence comes from Paratrypauchen microcephalus, assembly GCA_036785185.1. Taxonomy (NCBI): domain Eukaryota; kingdom Metazoa; phylum Chordata; class Actinopteri; order Gobiiformes; family Gobiidae; genus Paratrypauchen; species Paratrypauchen microcephalus. The sequence goes on from JAVJIX010000133.1 coordinate 259,988, forward strand.
TATTTTTACTTGCTTTATGTCCGTGTTCTGCTAGATATTTTAATAACGCTATTGTATCCTTTTGGCATGTTTCCTTATCTGGTGATGAAATCAAAATATCATCCACGTAAAGTAAGATTTGACTTCCTCCTGGAGGTGTAAATTTAGACAAATTCGAACTCATCGCCTGTGAGTAAATTGTGGGAGATTCGCAATAACCCTGCGGTAACCGGGTATAACTGTAACGTTTATTATTATAGGTGAATGCAAACCAAAATTGACTGTCTTTGTGTACTGGGATTGAGAAAAATGCATTTGAAATGTCTATGACTGTAAAATACTGTGAATTTGGTTGTAATGAATTTAGAAGGGTATGTGGATCAGGAACACATGGAGCTCTCTGAATCACTGCTTGGTTTACTGCTTGTAGATCTTGTATCATTCTCCATCCTATAGATGGCGCTGCTTTTTGTACCGGACAAATAGGAGTATTACATGGTGAGTCATTACACTCTATTAACACTCCTGCCTTTAACAGATCTTGTATAACTGGTTTTATGCCTTCTAAGGCTTCAGGTTTCAATGGATATTGTCTTACACATGGTCTCCATTCTGATTTTGGTCTTATCTGTACCGGTTCTACTCCTTTTATCAATCCTACATCTGATGGCCCTGTAGACCATAACTTTTCTGGAACTTGTTTCAGCAATGCTTCATCCGCCTCAGTGAGGGAATCTAAATATCACTGTTCTACGTCATCTGGTGGTTGGAGGCACTGAAATGGTATGACATGTATTGGCCAAAATAATGCTTGTCTAGTCCACTTGTGACATCCTGTTTGTGTTCTTGGTCCTGTAGTTACCCAATCTTTGCATCTGTAACACTCTGCCATGACTTGTCCTAGGATTTCCCATTCCCAGTCTTCTGGTTTCATCAATGAGATGTGCATAGGTGTGTGTGTTCTTTCAATGAATCTTTTATCTGTTTCATCTTTCCACTTTAGTTGTATATCCGCAACACAAAACGTTTTGTTGTCAGAATATACATACTGAATTATTGCTGGAATGGAGCCTAGTTTTTCCATTTTGTCAAAATATTGTTTATCTGGCCCTCTTTCATGTCCGAAATATGTTGTTATGTGTAATTCGTCCACTGGCATTGTAGAGATTGGTTTACTGGGTGTAGGTACTGCTGATTTTGCCTCTTTTAACAATGCACTTCCCGTCTTTCCTACGTCATTGTGTGGTATTTGATACCCGTACCAGTAACGTGGAATTCCTGCCTTTTGTATAACAAAACTGTATTGCGGTGAAGGTATGTCTCGTGCGCGAATGACCTTCATGCTGCCTCCTGGCTCTGGGAACAGTGCTAGTTTCAGACTGCTCAGTCCATCCCTTCCCAAGAGACAAACTGGGCAGTCCTCCAAAAATAACACTGTGCTTTCTATGCTCAGTCCGTCTGGATCTGTCAGTGTCAATAAACTTGTTATCGGGACCTGACTCACCTGTCCGTTTGCTGCTCGTACGGACATGGTGTCTGAAGTCAGAATCATCCCTGGCACTGCCTTGTTTATTGTGGTCTTACATGCGCCTGAATCACATAAGAACGTTATTTTCTGTCCGTTTACCAATAAGTCTATTTGGGGTAAGTTGTGTGTGTCTCTTAAAGCTGCATACACATCTGTGACTACTTTTTCTTTATTTTCCCATGGACACCATTCTCGGGGTATTTTTATGTCAAAATCTTTTGAATCTACTCGTTCATGGTGTTTATCAAATTCTTCCCATTCCTTTTGATCTCCAATTTCTAATTCTGTTTTCGTTTTGTCGTGGCCTAGTCATGCGTCATTTTCCCATCTTGCACATGCTGCTAGATATTTCCTGCAGTCTCTCTTAAAGTGTCCTGGCTTTTTGCAATACCAACACACGTTTTCCTCGACTGTCTGCTCATCCTCCTCCTGTTTCTGATTATTGTTTCTCTGATTTTCATAACCTCCTCTTCCAGGACCCCCCTTACCCCTGGCCTTTCCTTTTCCCCCTCTGCCTCTACCTTGTCCCCTATTTGCTATCCCTGTAAAATATATCTCATTCTCACCTCCTTCTGATGTCATCACGAATGCTGCGTTTCGTTTAGCGTTTTCTTTCTTTTTTTCTCTTGTGGTTTTGTCTGCATGACTGGCTTGTTCTATATATTGATCTATCGATGCTGTCCCAAAACCCACAAAATGTTTTTCTATCCATTTATGAACTTCTGGTCTGGAATTTGCATGTAAAGCGTTCTTTAACTGTTGTCTGTATGGGCAGTTGTTATCTTCTCTATCTTCTAATCCGCTATTGTTTGTGAATATTTCTCTCATTCTGAGTTGATAATCCTCAAATAACTCATCATCCTTTTGTTTTGTACGGTTTATTATACCATAGTTGGGAGCTCGCCTAAATCTTCCTCTAATTCTATCATGTAATGCTGCCACTCGTCCTTGTAAGATATCACTATCATACTGTAGTATAGGTCCTACTTGTGCTCCACCTTGTGGCTGGTCTCTGCTATTCCAGTCTCCTGAGACTGTTACCCAGTGGTGCCCTAACGCTTTTCTATAACATCTTTCCATTTCGTTTCCGTTTAGTTTATATGACTCATGCAATTGCTTCATTTCGCTGCAAAATTTAGTTACATCATCTTTATATGGGGTTAATCCTTTTACTGCCTCTGTTACGTCTGAGTCTGACCAGGGTCGATAAACAAAAAGTGTGTCCGGGTGACGCGCTCCGTCATAATCCGCTTCGTCCACTAGTTGACCTGCTCTTGGGTTCGCCACTGCTATCATTGGTGCTTGGAAAATTGTTGGATCTTCTGAATGGAGTGGATTTGTATTTTTAGATGCAGGGTGGCTACTTTGTGTGTTAGAACTCAGGGGAGGTGCGCTGGGTATGGGGCTCGGTGGTGCGTCTACGTGTATTACCACTACTTTTTCACTTCCCATTTCTTTGTTAAATGTCAGCGTTATGTGTTTGTCCTTTGCTTCTGCTCTTGTTAAACGTTTATTTTCATCTATTTGCATTTTTTGTAAGTCCTCTACTGGATATAGGTTTTTCGGAGCGCTTCGTTCTGCAGAAATATATGGTGGTGGGTGGGGACTTCCGTGTCCTGCGTGTCGCACTATTTCTGAGTCTGTTAGTGATCTTAATTGTACTCCTTCGTCTTCATCTGTCTCTATGTGTGATTCTGGTTCTGGAGTAGGTTCTCGCCTTATTCTTTGTTTTCGTATTTGTGTCACTCCTGTCTCTAAGTCCAGGTCATCGTGTTTCAAAAGCATGGTTTTATTTTTTCCTGCCTCTCTTTGCCCTGCTATTTTTAACCAGAAATCTGTGTCGTCATATCCTTTCTTTTTCATTTTCTTTACGTCTCCTCCACAATCTGCATAGATCTTCTCTCTTAACTGTATTATCTCTACAGTGTTTAACTTCCCTTTAAAATTATATTTTGTTGTCCATAATTTCAGGAATTTTATTTTGTCTTTATTTTGTTGCTCGACACTTTTATAGTCCTTACTCTGAAGTTTTGTCTGTTTGTTTCCCATTTTTTGGTCAATTTAGTCCAACCCTTTAATCCAGAGTGGAGTCACTATAGGTTGGGATGTGTTTTTGTTCAGACAGTAATAATCAGTATTGTAGTATTTTTCACTTCAACCTGCCACAGTGCAATGCAGGTGGAAAAATCTTGCCTTTGCATCTACAATACGTTACTGTATTATTCTGAACAGTTTATATGAATTACAGTGTTAACGGCCTGTAATTCCAGTCATACACACTTTCACACAGAACTTTTATTCCTTTGAGTACGATTTTCACGGTCTTTTATTATCTAGCCAGTAACTAACCTGTTACCCGATAAAGGGAAACCGCTTCCTTCAGTAATTTACTAACTGTATGTGACTAACCTGTCACCCGTTAGAAGGATACTACTCCACCCAGTGTTTTACTACCTGCCAGTGACTCTCCCGCCACCCGATAGAGGGACACTAGTCCACGTTTTTACCTAATAGAGCCTAGGATTTTTAGGGTTTTCTACGCGCTATGACCCTCAGTCACACACGTTTTTAAACTTAGACGTACTCACTCAGTTCTTTTAGTCTGGTTGTCTTCCTCCTTCGGTATCCCGTCAACCCTCAGACTCCAAGCGATGAATGAGAGTCGGCTGTTAATGTCTCAGATGCAGTGGCCACTGTCTTTCCCCGAATCTCCGTCACCTCCTGGAGTCTTCAGGTATGTTGGAATCCGGCTCGAAGGACCATCTAATGGGTGTTAAAAACCCAAAATTCTGTACACAGGAAAGGAAGACAAGAGATTAGATCTTTTTCACTTGCAAGTGGAGAACAGTCAGAGAAATACGACCAGGTTACAACATTGCTCTCGGCCCATATTTGCTCTGAGCGTCCCGGCTCTCTGTGCCCCCCACTTGCATATTTATTGAGTTTTTCACTTCCCTGGTTACAATGGGCTGTCTTACTCCTAAGGGGTGGGGGAACAGGTGGTAAGACAGCCGACAAAACATAATCATTAAAACCAAAGCATAAGTATTAAAAGTAAAACACTTATAAGATAATTCACAGATATGACATCTTTCACAGGGACAATGTCACTGTGACTTAGATACTGGAGGAGCCAAACTGTCTGCTTACGTCTCCCCTCGGATATCTGGCCTTTCTGTAACTCAAAACATATTATCACAAGTCACGCACTTTTAAAGCTTCATTTCTACAAATTAAAGAATCACAAAAGTTAATAATATATAATTATTCCATCACATATCATCATAGATTTAGCAAAAAACCTCTCACTTTTCTGTTGGAGGGTCACACGCCTGTTTGTCTCCATGGAGATGTTAGAAAAAACCTGCAGTGAAATAAATGCAAGGTAGTTTAATGTGATACCAAAGAACATTCTCCATGTGGCAGACCTTCCATGTATTCCCAATTAGTCAGTTTTAATCATGTTCTTGTATTCGTCATCTTGTTTATTTTGCATACACATTATCACACTAGGGATGTCAACAATGAATCGACTTACAATTAATTGTCGATCAAGACGTTGGCCGAACAAAATGCATTAATTGTAACTAATCGCTAGAGGGCGCTACTCTGGAACGTGAACACGAGATGTGAACCCACTCGCGAGAAAGACCATAGCGTTACATCATGTAACCCTTTCCTCTCTGGATGTTGCCGTACAACTCACAGTAGAGCTGGACCTAGAACCATATATTTTTGAAATGTAGCTTACATGCTTTTATAATTTCTTGATTGTTCTAGTTTGAAGTCCTGTAATGTTTTATGCTGTGTCCAGGGGCCCTGTGAAATTTATATTTTGTACTGTAACTCTTCACAGATTAAGGGAAAAGTAACGTTTTTTTACAATTTGAGCCTTATTTCGGTAATAAAACAAGTTGTTTTACTCACCCATAGCACTTTGGTGTCATATGGAGCACTTCCAGAGATGTTTTAGATTTGCGGTTAGCCTAGCGCGACTTCTAGCCATAGCTCGGGGCATATAATATATTCCCCAAGCATGTAATATGCCCCGTGCGGGCTCCAAATAACACAAACTTTAGCACTTTCCAAATCATAGAAGCCCGATGTCTTAGTCTACGATTTCGTTTGAAGCAAAAGTGGCCTGTAATCCCAGATTTATCCATAGTTTACAGCTTTGCGTTTCATGTTTGGGTCCCGGGAGCTGAGAGCACAGTCCGCACATGCGCACTGGCGTCCTCATCTACTCGAAACTATGGATAAATCTCGGATTACAGGCCACTTTTGCTTCAAACGAAATCGTAGACTAAGACATCGGGCTTCTATGATTTGAAAAGTGCTAAAGTTTGTGTTATTTGGAGCCCGCACGGGGCATATTACATGCTTGGGGAATATATTATATGCCCTGAGCACTCAAGTCACGCTAGGATAACCGCTACAACATAACTTCTACGAAACTGCTCAAAATGACACCAAACTGCTATGAGTAAAACTACTTGTTTTATTACCGAAATAAGGCTCAAATTGTAAAAAAAAAAACGTTACTTTTCCTTTAAGGGAGAGAAATATTGTTGATGCCTTAGTTCAAAATAAATGTTGAGAATGTCCTAAAAATAGCCTGGATTCACTGGTTTCATCATAATATGTAGACTAAATAACATTCTGTTATTTAATTTCTTCTGTTCCTTTTAATTTCAAGATTTCCATGCTGCAAGTGCAACAACTGAGCCAGTCCTCAATTTATATTCAATAAAGAATGTATTTTGTTATTCAGCATCAATACATTTGTCTGCTTTTTACTAAGGAATAATTAATTGAGGAATTCGATAATTTGCATCCCTAAATCACACTATATCTTTTTCTCCACTATGATATATTAATAAAGTGTCTTTTCTCTCTCCCCATACAGATTGGACTACAGTGGGATTGCGTTCCTGATCATGGGCTCTTTCGTGCCCTGGTTGTATTATTCGTTCTGGTGCTCTCCTCAGCCCTGCATCATTTACCTCCTCGTCATCGTCGTACTAGGACTAGCAGCCATCGTCGTTTCTCAGTGCGACTTCTTCTCCACGCCCCAGTACAGAGCAGTCCGAGCAGGTACGGGCAAAGATCAGTGAAGTTTCAAAGTTTATAACCTCGAAAAATATGTGGTCGGTTTGGTTCAGGCGAAGATTTGAGGGAAAAAATAGACCTGACTGTGAGCAGGCTTGCCTCTTCACAGACCTGATTTGTAATTTATCCTGACGAGAGCAAACCACCTGCTTGTCGCCATGGAGATGTTGTTACTTTTCATGGAATTTTCAGTTCAACATAATGACATAGCACTGATCTGTCTCCATGTACAAGGCTCGAAAGTTTGCCTTTAAAGGAAAAGTAACGTTTTTTTTACAATTTGAGCCTTATTTCTGTAATAAAACAAGTTGTTTTACTCACCCATAGCACTTTGGTGTCATATGGAGCACTTCCAGAGATGTTTTAGATTTGCGGTTAGCCTAGTGCGACTTCTAGCCATAGCTCGGGGCATATAATATATTCCCCAAGCATGTAATATGCCCCGTGCGGGCTCCAAATAGCACAAACTTTAGCACTTTTCAAATCATAGAAGCCCGATGTCTTAGTCTATGATTTCGTTTGAATCAAAAGTGGCCTGTAATCCGAGATTTAGCCATAGTTTACAGCTTTGCGTTTCATGTTTGGGTCCCGGGAGCTGAGAGCACAGTCCGCACATGCGCACTGGCCTCCTCATCTACTCGAAACTATGGCTAAATCTCGGATTACAGGCCACTTTTGACCACACGAAATCGTAGGATAAGACATCGGGCTTCTATGATTTGAAAAGTGCTAAAGTTTGTGTTATTTGGAGACCGCAAATAAGTGCCCCGAGAACTCACATGATGGAGATCGCAAATCTAAAACATCTCTGGAAGTGCTCCATATGACACCAAAGTGCTATGGGTGAGTAAAACAACTTGTTTTATTACCGAAATAAGGCTCAGATTGTAAAAAACGTTACTTTTCCTTTAAGTTTTATTTCAATGTTGCGCAGTGCTGCTTTAAATTGTTTGTTTTTTTAAGTCTCCAATTATGCAGTCCCCAATTAAGAGATACTTGAACACAAAACATCAACATTATAATTGAGAAAAAACTTCCAATATACATATTTTAGCAAATGATCCACCAAAAAGAATATTCAAATTCATACCTCTTTTACTTTTTTACTTTTTGAATAATAATTAAAAACAACAGAGGAATCAAAATTTATCTTAAAAAAAAAGCTTTCTTACTTTTTATTTATTTATTTTTAACATGATGACTATATGAATCATTTAGGTTCTATGCAGCTGAAAGTCCTGTAAAAAGTAATCTCCCTCTCCCTCCTCTCTCTCTCTCTCGATCTTTCTCTCCTCTCCTCTCTCCTCTCCACCTCCTCCTTTCCCTCTTCCTCTCTCAGGAGTGTTTGTGGGCCTGGGTCTCTCTGGGGTCGTCCCCTCTCTGCACTTTGTGATCAGTGAAGGTCTGATCAAAGCCACCACGATCGGGCAGATGGGCTGGCTCTTCCTCATGGCCACGCTCTACATCACCGGAGCCTGTCTGTACGCCGCTCGCATCCCAGAGAGGTTCTTCCCCGGGAAATGTGATATCTGGGTATGGACCGTTAATAATGGACCTTCTAGATTACGGTTATTATTATACAGTGGTTCTTCACCTTACGAATAACCCAACAAACGAAAATTTCAAGTTACGAAACGCCTTCACGGTCAATTTTGGTCTCTAGATACGAAAGAAATTTCAAGTTACGAAATGCAAAATCTCAAAAATTCAAATAATGCGCGCTCAGTCACACACATTATACGCTTTTCTCAGACTGGATTTAAACTTTTCTCACATTTGTCTCTCGTTTAAACACTCAAACTTTCATAGATTTTCAACAAAATTATTAATAGTGAAGTGTGGGGGGAAGGGGGAGGGGGAGAAGAGTGCGCTCTGACACGTGTGTGATAGCGCAGCATGACCCGGCGCGGAGCTGACAGCAGGTCTAGACCTGGACTAAACCTGGACTAAACCAGGACTAGGCCAGGACTAAACCAGGACTAGACCAGGACTAGACCAGGACTAAACCAGGACTAAACCAGGACTAGACCAGGACTAGACCAGGACTAAACCAGGACTAAACCAGGACTAGACCAGGACTAAACCAGGACTAGACCAGGACTAGACCAGGACTAGACCAGGACTAAACCAGGACTAAACCTGGACTAAACCTAGATTAAACCTAGATTAAACCTAGACTAAACCTAGACTAAACCAGGACTAGACCTGGACTAGACCTGGACTAAACCAGGACTAAACCTGGACTAAACCAGGACTAAACCAGGACTAGACCAGGTGGATTAAAGCGCTGCGTGCGGGTCCATTTCCTGGTTTCGTTTCGAGTCACAGCTGAGAGGAGCAGTGAGGACTCCCCTCGGGACGGCACGCGGCACGAGACCCACGAACGCATGCAAGAGCCGCGGTGGTCTAGACCTGCTCTAGAACTGGTCTAGACCAGCACAGGTCTCGTTCATGCGCTCAGACTGCGTGCGGTCCCCTCCTCGCTGCTCCCCTCAGCTGTGACTCGAAACGAAACCAGGAAATAGACCCGCGCGCGGCGCTTTAATCCACCTGGTCTAGTCCTGGTTTAGTCCTGGTCTAGTCCTGGTCTAGTCCTGGTTTAGTCCTGGTTTAGTCCTGGTTTAGTCCTGGTCTAGTCCTGGTCTAGTCCTGGTTTAGTCCTGGTTTAGTCCTGGTCTAGTCCTGGTCTAGTCCTGGTCTAGTCCTGGTCTAGTCCTGGTCTAGTCCTGGTCTAGTCCTGGTTTAGTCCTGGTTTAGTCCAGGTCTAGACCTGCTGGCAGCTCCGCGCCGGGTCATGCTGCGCTATCACATGTGTCCGCGCGCACCTCCCCCCCCCTCCCCCTTCCCCCCCACACTTCACTATTAATAATTTTGTTGAAAATGTATGAAAGTTTGAGTGTTTAAACGAGAGACAAATGTGAGAAAAGTTTAAATCCAGTCTGAGAAACCAATCAGGACAGAACACAATGTTACACTATAAAAAAAGTTACAATATAAAAAAAAAACTTGGATCGGGGCCTTGGAACGGATCAGGCTTTTTCCATTGAAATAGCTACTCAACTTACGAATTTTTCACGTTACGAAACCACTTCTGGAACAAATTAATTTCATAAGGTGAGGTACCACTGTACTGTTTTTCAATATAGAAAAATTCATCATCTTAAAAGTGTAACTTTCTACAAGGGCTCCACTAACATGACATGTTATTGCTTTAGCTGGAATGTTCCGGATTATGGCATTAAACTGAACCATCTAACATTGAATCAATTGCAGGTGTATGTATTGCTGAGATCGATCTATCCATCTATCTATCAATGAATTAATTAATCAATCATTGCATTTATATAGCGCCTTTCACGACACCCAAAGCACTTTACAGATCATTGTTCATTCACTCCACACTTGGTGGTGTTAAGATACTGTTGTAGCCACAGCCGCCGTGGGGCAGACTGACAGAAGCGAGGCTGCCAATCTGCGCCATCGGACCACCACCAACACTCACACACACACACTCCACTTTCATACTAGGCAGTGTGGGTGAAGTGTCTTGCCTAAAGACGCAATGACAATTTGTTGTGACTGGCGCCCCCCTGTGGCACCTGGAGTTCCCACTGGTCTCCCCCCCCGAGTACTAACCAGGCCCTGCCCCGTTTCACTTCTGATATCTGACGGGATCAGGCTATCTACCGATCTATTGGCCTAGTAGTGTCACCTGCGTTTCCACGGAAATATTTCATGTCATACTGTGGAACATTCAGTCACAGCAAAGCATTTGACGCACCCTGCACCAGAAAAGTTACACTATGCATCTTTAAAGGAAAAGTAACGTTTTTTTTTTACAATCTGAGCCTTCTTTCGGCAATAAAACAAGTAGTTTTACTCACCCATAGCAGTTTGGTGTCAATTGGAGCAGTTTCGTAGAAGTTATGTTGTAGCGTATCCGTTAACATGGTGCTCGGGGCATTACTTTGCGGTCTCCAAATAACACAAACTTTAGCACTTTTCAAATCAAAGAAGACCGATGTCTTAGTCTACGATTTCGTGTGGTCAAAAGTGGCCTGTAATCCGAGATTTAGCCATAGTTTTGAGTAGATGAGGAGGCCAGTGCGCATGTGCGGACTGTGCTCTCAGCTCCCGGGACCCAAACATGAAACGCAAAGCTGTAAACTATGGATAAATCTCGGATTACAGGCCACTTTTGATTCAAACGAAATCGTAGACTAAGACATCGGGCTTCTATGATTTGAAAAGTGCTAAAGTTTGTGTTATTTGGAGCCCGCACGGGGCATATTACATGCTTGGGGAATATATTATATGCCCCGAGCTATGGCTAGAAGTTGCGCTAGGTTAACCGCAAATCTAAAACATCTCTGGAAGTCCTCCATATGACACCAAAGTGCTATGGGTGAGTAAAACTACTTGTTTTATTACCGAAATAAGGCTCAAATTGTAAAAAAAAAAAACTGTACTTTTCCTTTAAATCATCAATTTGACAACTGTTATGGACTTTTATATTGTTGTTTTAAACTGGCACATTTTTTGTTCCCCACACTAACAAACTATAATTCTTGTATATTCCAGTTCCACTCTCATCAGCTGTTCCACATTCTGGTCGTGGCCGGAGCCTTCGTCCACTTCCACGGAGTCTCAAACCTGCAAGAGTTTCGCTACACGATAGGGGGGGGGTGCACGGCAGATGGAAACCTTTAACTTTTGACCTTTACGAAAACTACGAAAAAACCACCGAGAAGTGCTTGAAAATCCACGCACGAGGCAAGAAGTGCACTAAAAACTCGCAGCTTGTCTTGCAGGTGTCTTGTCTGCGCGCGGGGGTAGTTAAGTGTTGGGAACTCCTTCTGATCCGGGGTTAAAACGGCTACTTTTTCTCCAAGTTTTGGAGGGGCACAATTATTGGAGGATTCAGTAGTTTTCAGTTTGTTTGAAAAGACATGGGGTGTTCGAATGTTATTTTTCAAACTTTAAAACGCAAAAAAAAAAAAAACATGGTTTGGGTCTGGGTTGGTTAAGGTTCCCAATATTGGACTAATACGGAGATACGGAGGGGTTGGTTCATTCATAGTAGTCACTTTTATGCAGAAAAAAGTTAATTGTAAATAAGATTTCTAAATTTTTGGGGTTATAGGTTTATATAAAATATAAAAAGACAAAAAAGTTTGAGAGATGAGAGTTGTGCTTTGGTGAGGTGCAGCTGCAAATTTTGTTGGAGTTAAAGGGATAGTGCGTTTTTGTTTTTTTGTTTTTTTATGTGACTCTGTACGGCGTCCCCTTCAGCAGTGTCGTGCATTAACACTGACTTATCGCCGACCGTGTCCTGTGAGCCGAGTCCTGCTCGGTTCTGGAGCTGACGAAAGTAGTTCGGCCAAGTTAGCTGGGACATTAAAGGAAAAGTAACGTTTTTTTACAATTTGAGCCTTATTTCGGTAATAAAACAAGTAGTTTTACTCACCCATAGCACTTTGGTGTCAATTGGAGCAGTATCGCAGAACTTATGTTGTAGCCGTTCTGTTCTACTAATGATCCCGTATCCGTTAGCGTGAGTGCTCGGGGCATTACTTTGCGGTGTCCAAATAACACAAACTTTAGCACTTTTCAAATCACAGAAGATCGCTGTGTCAGCGTAGACTTTTAGTGGATTCCAAAACGGCCTGAAACCCGATATGCAGCTATAGTTTCATTTGATGACGTCATCAGAGAGGACAGTGCGCATGCGTGAACTCAGCTGTTTTGTAAACACCGCTAGTCCGAAAGAAGCTAACACCGCTCTGAACTTTACTTTTCTGTTGCGATATCGGGTTTCAGGCCGTTTTGGAATCTACTAAAAGTCTACGCTGACACAGCGATCTTCTGTGATTTGAAAAGTGCTAAAGTTTGTGTTA
>JAVJIX010000133.1:1692500-1845000 GCA_036785185.1 Paratrypauchen microcephalus
GTTTTCTTTAGTTTGGTGCTGTTTCAACACGAAAACACAGGAGCTGCCCAAATCTCGGTCCCCCACCTCTCCCCCATCCGCACACTCAGCACCGGCACCCCACAAGGCTACGTGCTGAGCCCCCTCCTGTACTGTCTCTACACCCACGACTGCAGTCCAACCAGCAACAGCAACCTCATAGTGAAGTTCGCTGATAACACAACAGTGTTTGGGCTCATCTCAAAGGGTGATGAGTCAGCCTACAGAGAGGAGGTCCTGAAGGTGACTGCATGGTGCACAGAGGACAATCTTGCTCTGAATGCCAAGAATGCCAAAAAAAAAAATAGATCATCGTCGACTTCAGGAGGCCCTGTACAGACCTTGCCCCCCTCTACATCAATGGCGAGTGTGTGTGAACCTTCCGGTTCCTTGGTGTTCTCATCTCCCATGACATCTCCTGGACTAAGAACACCACAGCAATCACTAAGAAAGCCCAGCAGCATCTACACTTCCTGAGGGAGCTCAGGATGTATGAACTGATGTATGACCCCAGCCTGCTATTGACCTTCTACCGTGCGTCCATTGAGAGCCTGCTGACGTACTGCATCACAGTGTGGTATGGCAGCTGCACCATGGCGGACAGGGAGCGGCTTCAGAGGGTAGTCAAGACGGCACAGAAGATCATAGGCTGCCCTCTCCCATCCCTGATATCTACACCTCTCGCTGCCTCAGCAGAGCTAACAACATCATCATGGACAGCTTCCACCCTGGTTCTAAGTTCTTTGACTTGCTGCCCTCAGGAAGGCATCACAGGTTCATTAAAGATCCCATGACATGGTACTTCTTGATGCTTTTATATGGTGCCTTAATGGTTCCCTAATACTGTAAATGAATCCTGCTCCAAAATCAAGACTCAGTGCATGAGAAAGACACATGTACAGAGTCAGAGTCAGAAAGTCTCTCTCTGAACAACTCATTCTGGGCCTTGTTGCTTGAATGCAAATGAGAAGGACAGAGATAGGTTAGAGGAGCGGGTGGCGGGGGGGGGGGGGGCAAATACTCCGCTGGTTCCTTGTTTTAGCAGTGCGCTGTGTGTTGGCCCCACTTCCGCGTTTTAAGCGCGGAGGAAGAAAGGAGAGGCATTTCAATGAAAAAAAACAGAAAATAAAATTAAACCACTGCTGTTTCAGATGTCCACAGGCTCAGATAAAGGACTTCTGAGCCTAGAAACACTCGCGCGTGCCTCCAGGCAAATAAAAAAACGCATTTCGCATTGCATAGCTCCTTCGTAGTCCAAACTCTCTAGGCGTGATTTACAGAGACGCAGAGAGAGAGTAGAGACACAGACGGAGGTCTGTGAGAAACACAGGTGGAGCTGCATTTTTCAATGTGACGTCATTTAGTTTCCTTGTTCAGAATCGCCCGTTTGAGCTGTGTTCTTTTCTAACGCAGAAAAGGACCGCAAATGCTCAGTTTAGACATTTCGCAACTTTTAGCCATGGGGGAAGGGGGGGCCTAAACAGGGTAGGGGAGCTCACATTAACGTTCAAAAGCTTCAGAAAGTGAAAATTTCATGCCATGGGACCTTTAAAGCAAGGACTAACAGACTCAAAACAGCTTCTTCCCAAGGGCCGTAACCGCTTTGAACACTCACATGCACTGTGTAACTTTTCTAGTACAGAGTTCGCCACTTGCTAGACTGCCTCTTCACAGATCTGACCTGTATCTTGGCTTGGTTGTGTGATCTGTATGTCTCCACAGAGATAGGTAACTTTAAAGAGACAAATGTTATGCATTATTTGTATTCTTTTTGGCCTTTAAAAGGCCACCAAACACCAAAATCACTTTTTTTTTTTACTGATTAGCAGTGTAAATGGGTCTAAAATAGAAGTGTATACTTCTATTTTAGACCTTAGACTTCTATTTTCAGGTGCCACAGTGGGGCGCCAGTCACAAAAAAACTGTCGTAGTGTCCTTAGGCAAGACACTTCACCCACATTGCCTAGGATGAAAGTGGAGTGTGTGAGTGCTGGAGGTGGTCGGATGGGCTGATGGCGCAGATTGGCAGCCTCGCTTTCCGTCAGTCTGCCCCAGGGCAGCTGTGGCTACAGAAAGTAGCTTACCACCACCAAGTGTGGAGTGAATGAACAATGAACTGTAAAGCGCTTTGGGTGTCATGAAAGGCGCTATATAAATGCAATTAATTATTAAATTATTATTATTATTATACCTATCCTAGGACTTATTTTAGTGCATATTTGTTAAAAATCTGACTCTTGGGTTAAAAGCCGTGTCTGTAATGGCCTCTTTAGGATCAACTATGGCCACTACATTTGAATTTTCGGGTTGGACTAACGGCCGCCAATGAGTCAGATGCAGGTTATTACGTGACAAGCACAGCCCCTGGCTGTCCATGGGCATTACGTGAGGAGCTCCGCTCAGCCTTGCCCCTACCTGGCACCACTGGACACTGCTATGTCCCGCCGTGTCTGGAGAAAAGGGAAACGTTGTGATCCGAGCACAAAAGTCCACTCTATTTCACAGTCTGGAGCGTACCGGTCCATGCCATGTTAGATTGTTGTGGCTGTCAGTCAATCATCGCTCCAGAGCCCACCCCACACCTGCTCCCCCACCTACCGGGCACCACCCACTCTGGAGGACTTTTCAGATTTTGCTTAGAGGCAGAGTAAAGCTTTGGGAGAGTGTTTAATGGCTCAAGGGTGTAACTGCTCTTGAGTACCTTTGCTTTGGCATTTCATGATTAAGAGCTTAAAATAAAATACAAGTTATGTTTTTAATGAGTGAACAATATTAACAAAAAAGTTGCACAATGCACATTTAAAGGTCCTATATTAAACAAAATGGACTCTTTTGAGCTTTAAGTCATGTTATAAAGTGTTTTCAGTTTAAGAGAACTCTGAATCTGAATCTGCAGGGTTTGTGTGTTAAACTTGTGTGAATGAAACAAAACACAACTCCAGGTCTGTTTGTGATGAGGAAACAACATTAGAACTTTATGTTATAGCTTTGAAAATAGCGTAATATGGGTCCTTTAATGAATCTGTCTCATATTTTTCAGAAGTCTTTCCAGTATTGTATTTTCCGTGTATTTCTCACCAATGATCTGTATGATCTGAGCCAGCAACACTCCGTCAGTCACGTCTTGACTCAGGTCCTTGATGAGACGAGGGCAGCCTGATTTGGCCAGATAGTGATTGGCCCAGTCTGTGTAGATCTGAAACACAAGGAGATGAGAAAACAGGTCAGTAAACATGATGATAACGGACACATAAACACTTTATTGATCCCAAAGGACATTTTCCAGCAGCAACAGCGAAACAAAACAAAAAAAAAGTAGTTTTCAAAATGCAAAATTGCTTTACAATTAACTATTCATTCAGTCCATATTCAGGGGTGGGAAGATACTATTGATTCTTTGCGGTCACATCATGCTGGGGGTGTTCTGCATGTAAGTGAATAGCGGTTACCATGGTACACCGTTTATAAACACAGCCCAAAAAAGTTTTAAAGGTCCCACGGCATGAAATTTTCACTTTCTGAGGTTTTTGAACGTTAATGTGAGCTCCCCTACCCTGTTTAGCCCGCCCCCCCCCCCCCCCCATGGCTAAAAGTTGTGAAATGTGTAAACTGAGCAATTGCGGTCCTTTTCCGCGTTTGAAAAAAAGTCAACCCAAACCGGCGATTCTGAACAAGGGAACTTTCTGACGTCACACTCAGGGAAAGGTTTCCACTCCCCGTCTGGATGTCCACCCCGTCTCTGGAAATTACGCCCAGAGAATTTGGACAGCAAACGAGCTACGAAATGCAAGATGCGTTTTTTTTTTTTTGTTTTTTTTTTGCCTAGAGACACCTGAAAGTCTCTCCAGGCTCGGATGTCCTTTATCTGAGCCTCCGAACCTCTGAAACAGCAGTGGTTTAATTTTATTTTCTGTGGATGTTTTATTTTTTTTAATTTTTTTTCATGGGATGCGTCTCGTATCTTCTTAAGCGCTTAAAACACGGAAGTGGGTGACAGTGCACACCGCACCGCTAATCCAGGAAACGGTGGCGTATTTGGCCACAACCCACCCTCTGCGCTGGCCTGTCTCTGTCCTCCTCATTTGCATTCAAGCAACAACACCCAGAATAAAGTGTTTCAGAGACATAGTTATGACTCTGACTGTCTTCATGAGGCTCTCTCATGCACTGAGGCTTGATTTTGGAGAAGGATTCATTTACAGTATTAGGGAACCACTAAGGCGTCATATAAAAGCATCAAGAAGTACCATGTCATGGGATCTTTAAGATGGTCTGAAAACTCAAGAAGAAATGCAAAATGATTTAAACAGCACTTTTTCAGGAGTCTGTGATCATTACGAGCATTCACGGTACAGTTTTTGTTTTCTTTTTTTTAAATCAAATTTATTACATATACATACAGATTATTCTAAACATACATACAAAAAACATATGCAAAGATTACAAGACATAGGGTTACTTAAAGGGGAATTTGTGTGTTAAAGATCCCATGACATGGTACTTCTTGATGCTTTTATATGGCTCCTTAATGGTTCCCTAATACTGTAAATGAATCCTTCTTCAAAATCAACACTCAGTGCATGAGAAACAGAGATAAGATGAGAAAGAGTAATTTTTCTCTCTCTGAACAGTCCATTATGCTTGAATGCAAATGAGGAGAAAAGAGATGGCCTATAGTAGAGGGTGGGGGCGTGGCCAAACGCTCCGCTCTCAGCTGTCCGCTCTGATCCATTTCCGCGTTTTTGCGCAAAGAGATGAGAAGCGTTCCATTGAAACGTCCAGAGGCTCAGATAAAGGACTTCCGAGCCTAGAAACACTCGGACGTGCCTCCAGGCAAATAAAAAAACGCATTTCGCATTGCCTAGCGCATTCGCAGTCCAAACTCTCTGGGCGTGATTTACAGAGACGCTGAGTAGACACAGACGGGGGGTGGAGCTGCATTTTTCGATCTGACGTCAATAAGGTGCCTTGTTGAGAATCGCCCGTTTGAGCTGTGTTTTTTTCTAATGCAGAAAAGGACCGCAAATGCTCAGTTTAGACATTTTGCAACTTTTAGCCATGAGGGGGGGGCTAAACAGGGTAGGGGAGCTCACATTAACGTTCAAAAACCTCAGAAAGTGAAAATTTCATGCCATGGGACCTTTAAACATGTGTGAATGAAACAAAATACAACTCCAGATATGTTTTTTTTATACAACATTATGACAGATCAGAAAATGGCGTAATATGGGACGTTTTAAGGTGTAAGTTGGGATAAGGCTAAAAGTTACTGCTAACTCATTTCCTTTACCCCCAAAACCATTAAACTATAGAATATCATAGTCATTATTTGACTAATTGAGTTGTGTGTTAACGGTTGACACTTAAACAAAAGCAGCTGTCTCGGCTCAGAGCTCATTTCTCATTTGGTGTCATAGGTTTGAGTCCGCTCTGTCTCCGTCTCAGATTGTAGTCTCAGATAGAAAGTGATCCTGCAGCTTTGTCCAGCTGTGACAGACACATTACAACAGCTGCTAATGTCTGAGACAAAGAGGTACAAAGATTAGACATTTACTATTGAAGGAAATAAGAGGCTTTGGAGTAGACGTTTCATTATAGTGACAGCTTTTGTTATCTATTATTTATATTCTTATTGGTATACAAACCTCCTCTTGAATACTTTTGCATTGGCATTTCAGTTATATTATATAGAGTCCATATTACACTTTTTTCAGATCTGTTATAATGTTGTTTCCTCATCACGTACATAAAATTAAGCAAAATGAAGCCTAAAGCCTGCAGAGTCTCAGACAGAGCAGTGCCCCTAGTTAGCGTCATATCCCATATAGTGAATGCTGATGACAGTTGAGCGGCATGATAAAACGATCAACAGTTAAACCCGCATTTAAAACTGCAACTGAAACACCTGATGCTCCTGTCTGTGGTAAATACTGCAGTGGCCACAGCTGCCCCGGGGCATACTGATGTTGACTGTGCTGCCAATTAGCATAACAGCTTCCTCAGCTACTTGCTAAAACATTTAGAGGAGGTGGATGAAGTGTCTTGCCCAAGGACACAACACTATGCACTAGTAGAATTACACTGACAACTCCAGTAATGCTTTAAAAGGCCCATAGTACACTTTTAATAATAATAATAATAATAATAATAATAATAATACATTTTATTTCTGATGTATGTTTTTTTTGTACAGTGGTACCTCACCTTACGAAATTAATTCATTCCAGAAGTGGTTTCGTAACGTGAATTTTTCGTAAGTTGAGTAGCTATTTCAATGGAAAAAGCCTGATTCGTTCCAAGTTTTTTTTTTATAGTGTAACTTTTTTTTTTTTTATAGTGTAACATAGGTTCTGATTGGCTAAGAGACTAGACAGGTCTAAACGTGGACTAAACCAGGTCTAGACCTGGACTGGACCTGGACTAAACCAGAACTGGACCTGGACTAAACCAGAACTGGACCAGGATTAAACTACCACGTGTCACTCTTTGCTGGTTTCGTGCGGCTGGTTTGTGGCTCGGGCTCCAGAGGACGCGGTCCGGGCGCCGCAGTTCTATGTCGTGCTCGCAGACCCGATGCCAGTCGTGCAGACCAGGACTAGGGGTGCTCCTCGCGTGGTGCCGTGCTCCTCCAGGGATGAAAGTGCCCCCCCCATCCCCCGCTGGAAAATTTTAAATTTCTGAAATTTGGATTTCTATATGCTATATGTTAGCAATAAAGTAAAACTGTACATAAAAGTACAAAAAAAAACACATTTTATTAACAGGTACTAGTAGTATATATTGGATTTGTTTTTGCTTTGCACTTCGTCTAATCAGAGGCATTGAGGAGGAGCTTATGCACGCTAAAAGGCTCAGGTGAAAAAGCGAGGAGCGACGCGTTAAGTGAGGCACGGGCAGGTAGGATGAGGTATATAGGATGTTTTATAAAGTTTAACCTGTGTACACGCAGTGGTACAGGCTGTTATGAAAGAGCTGCGCTCACTCGCTCAGTCCGCGGCTCCAGACACGGGCTCGCGCGGCCCGCAGTTTAATACGAAGTTTAATACGAGATACACGTACTTTTGTTCTGAATACGGGACGATTCTGTTTTTCAAGGGACGGTTGGCGACCCTAAACACAACTATACATATATATACACCCAAAATCTTTCTCAACGAATTTGCACAGATATAAAAAAAAAATAAAAAAATTACCCCACAGCTGAAAAAAAAAAAGCGGAGATTCGCTAAAAAACTGAACTCTTTCATCCCTGCTCCTCGCACCGGCTGGTTTGTGGCCTGTGCTCCTTGCCGCGCGGTGCCGTGCTCCTCGCCGCGCGGTGCCGTGCTCCTCGCCGCGCGGTGCCGTGCTCCTCGCCGCGCGGTGCCGTGCTCCTCGCCGCGCGGTGCCTTCATGTCTCCTCGCTGCTTCCGGAGTCGTGTCTCCCCCCACGCTTCACTATTTAATACATTTTGTTGAAAATCTTGCGTGTTCGGCGCTAGAGCTAAGAGGCTGAGAAAGGTGCTCTTTGAGCGGGGATAACAGCGGGGCGTGCATCTGAGCGCGCATTATTCGAATTTTTGAGATTTTGCGTTTCGTAACTTGAATTTTCTTTTGTATCTAGAGACCAAAATTTAACGTGAGGGCGTTTCGTAACTTGGATTTTCGTATGTAGGGTCTTTCGTAAGGTGAGGTACCACTGTATATGTTTTTATTTCTATAGCGCATTTTATAAACAAAGCAATTTCCAAAGTGCTGGACAGAGATCATAAAATGAAGACAACAAAAAGGTAAATTGCTAAAATGTGGTCATACTAGTCCTAAAACAATACAAACACTTAAATCAAATAAAAGTAAAACTATAAAAATCCTAAAACAGCAGTAAATAAGTCAAATAAATAATAACACAACTCACGCGGTGTTAAAACCTGGAGAATAAGACGATATTGTTTCCTCATCACAAACAAACCTGGAGTTTCTTTTCATTCACATTTCACACACAAACCCTGTAGATTTAGGCCGAGTTCTTCTCATTCCACCTTGTGACGTCATGTGGTGATACAGGAAGTGCTCCACTGTGTTTTTAAACTCCACACACGTTCACTAGAATCATTTTGGATGATTTCAGCCCTGGAATTGCCAATCTCCACTGAACTAAAGGTCAAAAGGAGCTGTTCGCTTGCTGACTTGACTACAACTTCATGACATCACAAGGTGGACCAGAGCATTTTGAGCTCTGGAGATGTAGACAGACTAATAAATGATTACTCAAACATGTGTGAACGCGTAATGAGGGAACTTTAAAGGTCCCATGGCATGAAATGTTCACTTTCTGAGGTTTTTGAACGTTAATGTGAGCTCCCCTACCCTGTTTAGACCCCCCCCCATGGTTAAAAGTTGCGAAATGTCTAAACTGAGCATTTCCGATCCTTTTCTGCGTTAGAAAAAATCAGAGCTCAAACAGGCGATTTTGAACAAGGAAACTTATTGACGTCAGATCGAAAAAAGAAATGCAAATGCAGTTCCACCCCCGTCTGTCTGTACTCAGCGTCTCTGTAAATCATGCCCAGAGAGTTTGGACTGCGGAGGAGCTACGCAATGCGAAATATGTTTTTTTATTTGCCTGGAGGAACTTGCGAGTGTTTCTAGGCTCAGAAGTCCTTTATCTGAGCCTGTGGATATCTGAAACAGCAGTGGTTTAATTTTATTTTCTGTGGAAATGTGTTTATTTTTCAATGGAAGGCTTCTCATCTCTCCCCCCGTGCAAAAACACGGAAGTGGGTCACAGAGCGGAGCGGAGAGCTTGGCCACACCCCCACCCCCTACTATAGGCCACCTCTGTCCTCCTCATTTGCATTCAAGCAACAACGCCCATAACGGAGTGTTCCAGAGTGACATTTATGACTCTTTCTCATCTTATCTCTGTTTCTCATGCACTGAGTGTTGATTTTGAAGAAGGATTCATTTACAGTATTAGGGAACCATTAAGGAGCCATATAAAAGCATCAAGAAGTACCATGTCATGGGATCTTTAACTAAAACCTTGCTCAGTGTATAGTTTAGGTATTACAACCATAATTTCTTCAGAACAACACAATACAGTTTTACTACAGAGAACGTTGGACACTTCTCATTTTACTCATGTGGTGGACTTCTTTTGCGTTTGCTCTCACACATTAGAATTCACAGCTGAAAGTGTACGTCTCTATACTCTGGGCTCCCGTCTTCAGTGTGACTTCCATCTCTCTGTGGATTTGCCTTTTAGTGAAAACTTCTTTCACAATTTTTACATTTCCACCGTTCAAGTCTTTTCCTCTAAGGCCCTGTGCAGTCATACCTGATGTTCAACAACCGGAACAAGCACTCTCTCTCTTTCCCCTTCTTTACCTATTTCTTTTTCTACTCTCTTACGTGTTCTGTCTTTCTCTCCCTCTCTGTCTCTCTCTCTCTCTCCCTCTGTCTTTGTCTTTCTCCTTCTCTCTCCCTCTGTCTTTATGTCTCTCCCTCTCCCCGTCTCTCTCCCTCTCTCTTTCCCTCTCTGTCTCTCTCTCTCCCTCTGTCTTTATGTCTCTCTTTCTCCCCGTCTCTCTCCCTCTCTCTTTCCCTCTGTCTCTCTCTCTCTCTCTCTCTCCCCTCTGTCTTTATGTCTGTCTCTCTCCCCTCTCACTCTCTCTCCCCTTTTCCCCCTCTCTCCATCATTTCCTCCCTTTCTCTTCTCTCTCTCAAGTCTCTGTCTCTTTCTTCTCTCTCTTCATTGTTCCCCCTTTCTCTCCTCTCGTCATCATGCCCTCTCTTTCTCTTCTCTCTCAACTCTCTCTCCATCATTCCCTCTCTCTCTCCCTACCCCTCTCTCCCCTCTCCCTTTCTTTCCCTCTCTGCACTGTCTCTTTCTCTCTCTCCCTCTTTCTTCTCTGTCTATCTCATCTCTTTTCCCTCTCTCTCTTCACCCTCTTTTTCCTCCCTCTATCTTCCTCTCTTCACTCTCTCCCTCTTTCTGTTTCTTTATCTTTCTTTCTCTCTCTCCACCCTCTCCTCTCTCATACTCTCTCTTCTCTTGCTCCTGGCTTGCTCTCTACTTCTTTCCCTAGCTTATCTTTTCCTCTTCCTCCCTTTCTCTCCTTTGCCTCTCTCTCCACTCGTTCTCTCCCCTCCCTCCCTCCCTCTCTCGTGTCTTTGATTCCCTGAGCAGTGAGAGCCTTAAAGGGACGTGCAGCTCCCCCGGGGCTCAACAGGGAGTTTATGTCGACCAAATATGGGCCTGTGTCGTCCCTTATAAAGACACTACAGAGCAGGGAAGAGAGAGAGAGAAACAGAGAGACAGAGAGAGAGAGAGAGAGAGACAGAGAGAGAGAGTCATAAAGACAGAGGGAGAGAGAGAGAGAGAGAGAGAGAGAGAGAGGAGGGGGGGGGTGAGAGGGGAGAGAGAGAGAGAGGGGAGAGACAGAGGGAGAGAGAGAGAGAGACAGACAGAGGGAGAGAAAGAGAGAGAGAGAGAGAGAGAGAGGGAAAGAAACAGGGAGAGAGAGACACACATAAAGACAAAGGGAGAGAGAGAGACAGAGGGAGAGAGAGAGAGACATAAAGACAAAGGGGGAGAGAGACAGAGGGAGAGAGAGACATAAAGACAAAGGGAGAGAGAGAAGGAGAGAGAGAGACAGAAAGAGAGAGAGACAGAAAGAGAGATGGGGGGGAGAGAGACAGGGAGAGAGAGACATAAAGACAGAGGGAGAGAGAGAGACAGAGGGAGAGAGAAGGAGAGAGAGAGACATAAACACAGAGGGAGAGAGAGAGGCAGAGAGAGAGAGAGGGAGTGAGAGACAAAGACAGAGGAAGGGAGTGACATAAAGAGAGAGGGAGAGAGAGAAGAAGAGAGGGAGAGACAAAGTTGGAGGGAGAGAGAGAGACATAAAGAGAGAGGGAGGGAGTGACATAAAGAGAGGAGAGAGAAAGAGAGAGAGGGGAGAGAGAGAGGGAGAGAGACAGGGAGAGAGAGAGACATAAAGACAAAGAGAGAGAGAGAGAGAGAGAGAGAGGGAGAGACATAAAGACAGAGAGAGAGAGAGTGAGAGAGAGAGAGAGAGAGAGAGAGGGAGGGGGGTGAGAGACATAAAGAGAGAGGGAGAGAGAGAAGTAGAGAGGGAGAGACAAAGATAGAGGGAGAGAGAGAGACATAAACAGAGAGGGAGGGAGTGACATAAAGAGAGAGAGAGAGAGAGAGAGAGAGAGAGAGAGAGGGAGGGAGGGAGTGAGATACATAAAGACAGAGGAAGGGAGTGACATAAAGAGAGAGGGAGAGAGAGAAGTAGAGAGGGAGAGACAAAGATAGAGGGAGAGAGAGAGACATAAAGAGAGAGGGAGGGAGTGACATAAAGAGAGTAGAGAGAGAGAAATAGAGGTAAGGGAGGGAGTGACATAAAGAGAGAAGGAGCGAGAGAAGTCGAGAGGGAGAGACAAACATAGAGGGAAAGGGAGAGAGAGGGATCGAGAAATAAAGAGAGTGGAAAGGAGGGAGGGAGTGACATGAAGACAGAGGGAGAGAGAGACAGAGAGGCATAAAGAGGGAGGGAGCAGAAGGGAGGTAGAGAAAGACACAGAAGGATAAAGAGAGAGGGAACGGTATGATGTGAAAAGTTGCTAAAGGTACAGTTCTCACATTTTACACAGAGTTCAATGAAAGGAAATGGAGAGCTGAAAGTTACAAAGAACAAGTTTGAGGTACAAAGTTACACATAATAAAATCAAGCTCGACTTGTAAGTATTAAAAACATCGAGGACACAAGCAAGACTTAGATACATGGGCAACTTAGGCACTTTGATCATAAAGAACTTCCTGGTTTATCATCTGATGACATCACGCAGTGGGACCAAGCATTTGAGCTCTTCAGAATGTTTGTTTATGCACAACTGGATATACAATTATATACGTTCACTGTTAAATCTGAAAATGTGTGATGATGGAGGAGCTGGAGTAGACAAACCTCTTTCTATCACACAGAGACAAGACAGACGGAAAGAGGAAAAGAGAGGAGGAGGAAGAGAGAGAGGAAGAGAGATAGGAGAAGAGCGAGAGGATAAAGAGAGAGGAGGAGAGAGGATTAGAGGCGGGAGAGAGCGAGGAGACGGTGGGGAGAGAGAAAAGAGAGAAGACGAGGACAGAGAGGAGGAGAGAGAGTACGACTGTAGAGGAGGAGAGAGAAAGAGAGAGAGAGAAGGCAGCGAGAGA
The DNA here is from genome assembly GCA_036785185.1 of Paratrypauchen microcephalus. Lineage (NCBI taxonomy): Eukaryota > Metazoa > Chordata > Actinopteri > Gobiiformes > Gobiidae > Paratrypauchen > Paratrypauchen microcephalus. The sequence goes on from JAVJIX010000133.1 coordinate 1,704,721, forward strand.
GAGGAGGAGAGGAGACAGAGCTACAGCAGACACTCACAGGGCCCAGCAAGGGGGCAGGGAAACAATCAACATTAAGGAGAGAGAGAGAGGGAGAAAGAAAGAGAGGAGAGAGAGATAGAAAGAAAGAAAGAAAGAAAGAAAGAAGATATAGGACAGAGAAGGAGAGACAGAAATAGGTAGAGGGAAAGAGAGAGGGAAAGAGGAGAGATACAGAGAGAAAATGGAAGAAAGAGGATAGAGACAGGAAGGGAGAAAGAGAGGAGAGAGTGAAAGAAACAGACTAGAGATAGACAGAGAAAGAGGGAGGGTAGAAAGATACAGTAGAAGGGGGGGTGATTAGAGGCGGGAGAGAGCGAGGAGACAGAGGAGGAGAGAGGCGGGGGGGAGAGAGAAAAGAGAGAAGACGAGGACAGAGAGGAGGAGAGAGAGGATGAGAGAGAAAGAGAGAGAGAGGGAAGCGAGAGAGAGGAGGGGAGGGAGGAGGAGAGGAAACAGAGCTAAAGCAGACACTCACAGGGCCCAGCAAGGGGGCAGGTAAACAATCAACATTAAGGTGAGAGAGAGAGGGAGAAAGAAAGAGAGGAGAGATAGATAGAAAGAAAGAAAGAAAGAAAGAAGATATAGGACAGAGAAGGAGAGACAGAAATAGGTAGAGAGAGGGGAAAGAGAGGAGAGATAAAGAGAGAAAATGGAAGAAAGAGGAGAGAGACAGGAAGGGAGAAAGAGAGGAGAGAGTGAAAGAAACAGACTAGAGATAGACAGAGAAAGAGCGGGGGTAGAAAGATAGAGTAGAGAGAGAAAGAGAAGAGACACACACACACAGAGAGAGAGAGAGAGAGAGAGAGAGAAAGAGAGAGAGAGAGGAAGATTTGTAAACACTGCTCAGCTCATCTGCAGCTGAAATCATGAAATCATGGTCCAACAGAGCAGGAAAGAAGTCAAACACACAGAGGTGATTCAATAACTGTTACCTAGCAACCACACAGTAAACAAGGACCACAAACTGTCTAAATGACAGTTATGATTAGACTAAAAAATAAACCACAGCTCCTTTATTGTGTTAAAGATCCCATGACATGGTACTTCTTGATGCTTTTATATGGCTCCTTAATGGTTCCCTAATACTGTAAATGAATCCTTCTTCAAAATCAACACTCAGTGCATGAGAAACAGAGATAAGATGAGAAAGAGTCATAAATGTCACTCTGGAACACTCCATTATGGGCGTTGTTGCTTGAATGCAAATGAGGAGGACAGAGATGGCCTATAGTAGGGGGTGGGGGCGTGGCCAAACTTCCGTGTTTTTGCGCGGAAGGAGAGATGAGAAGCGTTCCATTGAAAAATAAACACATTTCCACAGAAAATAAAATTAAACCACTGCTGTTTCAGATATCCACAGGCTCAGATAAAGGACTTCCGAGCCTAGAAACACTCGCAAGTTCCTCCAGGCAAATAAAAAAACGCATTTCGCATTGCGTAGCTCCTCCGCAGTCCAAACTCTCTGGGCGTGATTTACAGAGACGCTGAGTACAGACAGACGGGGGTGGAACTGCATTTGCATTTTTTTCGATCTGACGTCAATAAGTTTCCTTGTTCAAAATCGCCTGTTTGAGCTCTGTTTTTTTCTAACGCAGAAAAGGATCACAAATGCTCAGTTTAGACATTTCGCAACTTTTAACCATGGGGGGGAGGGGGGCTAAACAGGGTAGGGGAGCTCACATTAACGTTCAAAAACCTCAGAAAGTGAAAATTTCATGCCATGGGACCTTTAAAACTGTCAGAAAAAAATGCCTTCTTTGTGTGTAAATTGTCTTTTCAGTGTTGAAGACATAGACAGAGGTATTCCATCTAAAGCTCAGCACTACTTCCTGTATTTTTGTACTTTTCTTTTGTACTTTTTTCAACAAACTGCCACTTAACTGATTTAAAACTATGATAAATATTTAGCACAGGTATTATCCCACCAAACCAAATCAGAATTAGTAAAACAGGAAAACTGTACTTTAAGGGGCCCAAGCCGTTTCCATCACAAACAGACGTGGAGTTGTGTTTTGTTACATTCACACATGTTTAACACACAAACCCTGCAGAGCTCTTTTGCAGAGTTCTTCTCTCAAACAGAAAACACTCCGTTCCACCTTGTGATGTCATGTGGTAATACAGGAAGTGCTCCACTGTGTTTTTAAACTCCACACACCTTCACTAGAATCATTTGGATGATTCCAGGTCTGTTTGTGAGGAGGTAACAACATTATAACAAGACCTAAAACTCACAACAGTCTGTTTCTTTAAAGGAAAAGTAACATATTTTTTTTACCATTTGAGCCTTATTTCGGTAATAAAACAAGTTGTTTTACTCACCCATAGCACTTTGGTGTCATATGGAGCACTTCCAGAGATGTTTTAGATTTGCGGTTAGCCTAGCGCAACTTCTAGCCATAGCTCGGGGCATATAATATATTCCCCAAGCATGTAATATGCCCCGTGCGGGCTCCAAATAACACAAACTTTAGCACTTTCCAAATCATAGAAGCCCTATATCTTAGTCTAAGATTGCGTTTGAAGCAAAAGTGGCCTGTAATCCGAGATTTATCCATAGTTTACAGCTTTGCGTTTCATGTTTGGGTTCCGGGAGCTGAGAGCACACTCCGCACATGCGCACTGGCGACCTCATCTACTCGAAACTATAGCTAAATCTCGGATTACAGGCCACTTTTGCTTCAAACGAAATCGTAGATTAAGATATCGGGCTTCTATGATTTGAAAAGTGCTAAAGTTTGTGTTATTTGGAGACCGCAAAGTAATGCCCCGAGCACTCAAGTTAACGGATACGCTACAACATAACTTCTACGAAACTGCTCAAAATGACACCAAACTGCTATGGGTGAGTAAAACTACCGTATTTTTTGGACTATAAGTCGCTGTTTTTTTCATAGTTTGGCCATGGGTGCGACTTATACTCCGGAGCGACTTATGTGTGAAAAATTACATGTGAAATGATATTATTATATCATTTCACATGTAATTTTCACACTAAACCGCAAGAGGGTTTAGATAGGCCTGTGTTGATAATTTCAACACTGCCGTTCTAAATACAACTGAGAAGGGCTAAACAAAAATGGCACTGAAAAGAAAGTCATATTCTGATAGTTTGGTAAACTTGTTAGCATGTTCTTTATGCTAGAGTTATCTGAATAACTCTTAATATGTTACGTCGTTATTGACATTACCAGGCATGTCTGTCATGTAACGTTAGTATTCCATACACTTATTCAGCCTGTTGTTCTCTATTTTATTTTTATTTTAAAATAAATAAATAAAGATGACATGAATGTTTTTGGTGTTGGATTTTATCAAATAAATTTCCCCCAAAATGCGACTTATACTCCAGTGCGACTTATATATGTTTTTTTCTTCTTAATTATGCATTTTTTGGCTGGTGCGACTTATACTATATACTAATACGGTACTTGTTTTATTGCCGAAAGAAGGCTCAGATTGTAAAAAAAACGTTACTTTTCCTTTAAGGACTCTTTTGTCTTCTTCTTTGCTACGTTACAAATTTCCTGTATGCCTCCTGCACCAGAGTAGAGGAGCCGCATGAGGAGGTACGGGCCAGAGGAGGGGTTGGATTTGCGGCTGAAATGGCCAGCTGTCAGGGCATCTGGTGTCTCTGTGTGAAGGCGAATCTGCCCTAAACACCAGGCCCCACTGTTCAAACTCAAGCACTCACTCTTTGAGATTACAGGGAACTTCCTATGTTCAACAGTTCTGATTTTATTCTGATTTGGGGGCGTAGAAAAGTCAATATTAAGTTGGTGGTTTGTGGCAATGCAGAAGCTGTCAAAACATAAAAAACAATACAATCAAAATCCAAATGTATTGTTTACTGCAAAAAAAATGGTATCTCTACACAGATCTGACTTGTAACTTTAAAAGTACATTATGTAACTTTTCTAGTGGAGGGTCTGCCAACTGCTTGTCTCCATGGTGATGTGATTGCTTTGCCTAAGTAAACTTATCTCTTTTAGCAATAACACACATGTAATTAAACAAATGCAAGCTAGATAAATTTAATGTCATATACTTTTATGTAGCGTACTCTCCCACCAGAAAAGTTACACAATGCACCTTTAATGCCAACATTTCTGGCAAAGCAGTTACATCTCCATGGAGACAAACGTAGACAGTGCACAGAGGCGGGTAGTACAGGGTATTATAGTAAAGAAATTGTACTTTTCAGAGTACTTTTCTAGCAGCATACCTTAACTCCTACTTGATTAATATTTGTATTGAAGAAACATTTGTGTTTTTTAAAGGTCCCATGGCATGAAATTTTCACTTTCTGAGGTTTTTGAACGTTAATGTGAGCTCCCCTACCCTGTTTAGGGCCCCCCAATGGCTAAAAGTTGAGTAATGTCTAAACTGAGCATTTGCGATCCTTTTCTGCGTTTGAAAAAAACACAGCTCAAATGGGCGATTCTGGACAAGGCACCTTATTGACGTCAGATCGAAAAAAGAAATGCAAATTCAGTTCCACCCCCGTCTGGATCTCCACCCTCTGTCTCTGTAAATCACGCCCAGAGAGTTTGGACTGCGGAGGAGCTACGCAATGCAAAATGCGTTTTTTTTATTTGCCTGGAGGCACATGCGAGTGTTTCTAGGCTCGGAAGTCCTTTACCCGACCCTCTGGACCTCTGAAACAGCAGTGGTTTAATTTTTTTTTCTGTAAAAATGTGTTTTCTTTCATTGAAAAGGCTCTCCTTTCCTCCTCCGCTCTTAAAACGCGGAAGTGGGAGCCAGCGCACAGAGCACCGCTAAAACAAGGAACCAGCGGCGCATTTGCCCCCCCCCACCCGCTCCTCTAACCAATCTGTGTCCTTCTCATTTGCATTCAAGCAACAAGGCCCAGAATGAGTTGTTCAGACAGAGAGATTATGACTCTGACTCTGTACATGTGTCTTTCTCATGCACTAAGTGTTGATTTTGAAGAAGGATTCATTTACAGTATTAGGGAACCATTAAGGAGCCATATAAAAGCATCAAGAAGTACCATGTCATGGGATCTTTAAGTTATAACTTTTGAAAATACCAGATTCTGTGCATTATTAAAGGTGCATTGTGTAACTTCTCTGGTGGAGGATCCATCACCTGCTTGTCTCCATGAAGATGTGCCTAGAATGTTCCACACTATAGCCATGAACTTCAATCAATCAATCAAACAATATCTATAAAGCGCTTTTCATACAAAGATGTAGCACAAAGCGCCTTACAGTGGTTAAGGATTAGAAGATTGACTTTTATTGATCTCACACAGGAGAAGTTGTTTCTACATTTGACCCGGGGACCATCCCCATGATTTTGTTATTCAGGCTTGGTCAGGCCCTAAGCTGGAGGATTTTACCTATGGTGCATGTTTGGGTTGATGGGGGAAACCGGAGTGCCCGGAGGAGACCCACCCAGACACGGGGAGAACATGCAAACTCCACAAAGAAAGGCCCGGGCGACCCGAACCTTCTTGCTGTGAAGCATGAGCGCTAGCCACTCAGTCACTGTGCTGCCAGAGGAGGAAAAAAAACAAAACAAAACAGACGGACAAACAAACAGACGAACAAATAAACACACGAACAAACAAACTGATGAACAAACAGACAAACAAACAGATGCGTGAAGAGTCCCTCAGTCGTCCAGGTCGAATCCATGATAAAAGAAGAAATTCAATTTGTCAACTGGACAAAGTTTGTTTGGTCGAAAACGTTTCGCCGCTCATCCGAGAGGCTTCGTCAGCTCTAATTAGAATGCTGGTAAGACGCTTGCTTATTATATCTTGCTGCAGGGAGGAGCTAACTAGCTAACTACTTTCCGAAACTATCTCATTGGTTTCAGTCTTTTGTTTCTCTGGCGTCTAGATTAGCATACCTATTCATCCCTACAACGACTGTTTTTCACACCTCTTAAGCCTTTTAAGCTTAGATCAAACAAACAGGGGAACAATAGGGCTAACCAGGTCAGGGCCAGAGGTGTGAAAAACAGTCGTTGTAGGGATGAATAGGTATGCTACTCTAAACGCCAGAGAAACAAAAGACTGAAACCAATGAGATAGTTTCGGAAAGTAGTTAGCTAGTTAGCTCCTCCCTGCAGCAAGATATAAGCAAGCGTCTTACCAGCATTCTAATTAGAGCTGACGAAGCCTCTCGGATGAGCGGCGAAACGTTTTCGACCAAACAAACTTTGTCCAGTTGACAAATTGAATTTCTTCTTTTATCACACACAAACAGATGGACAAACAAACAAACAAAAGAACAAACTAAAAACAAGCAAACAGACGACCGAAGTCAATCAAAGGCCAAGCTAAACAGGTGAGTCTTGAGTCCACTCTTAAAAACATGAACGTTCTCTGCAGCCCTGAGCTCCTCCGGCAGGCAGTTCCATAGAAGAGGGCCGTAGTACTGAAAAGACGCCTCTCCGTGAGTGTGTGTCCTGACTTTGGGAATGACCAGGAGCTGCCGGAGGAGCGCAGGGCCCGTGAAGGTTCGTAAGGAATAAGCAGTTCTGAAAGATAAGAAGCCCCAAGACCATTAAGACATTTAAAAAACAGTAAAAGAACTTTAAAATCTATCCTGAAACTCACAGGGAGCCAATGCAGAGATTTTAAGACCGGTGTAATGTGGTCCCGCCCTCTGGTCCTAGTCAGGACACGTGCTGCTGAATTTCGTAATAATTGCAAACCTGAAATACTCTTTTTGGGAAGACCAGAGAGTGTCTCCGTATTGGCCTGAGAGAGAATAAAATCTCCATGGAGACTTGCAAGCCAAATTACAGGTTAGAATTGTGGAGATATTTTAGTTAGATTAGTTTAAACCAAAGCATTAACATCTCCACAAAAGTTACACAGTGCACTTTTAACGTTTTGTATTTCTAATTACATTCACTTCAAATTACACTCTTGAGCAGTACTTTACCATGTCACCATGTCATTGCTCTGCCTGGAATGTTCCACAGTATGACATTAAACAGCTCTACCTTACATTTATTCGATTCCGTGTGGTTTTATAACTCAAAAATACCAAGAAAACCAGGCATTCTGTCTGTGAGCGGGGTCGCCTCTCCACATATCTGACCTGCAACTTGGTCTGGTTTGCTCTCCATGAAAATAGAAAGGTTTAATGCCACACTGTGAAACATTCCAGACAATCAGACAAAGCAATAACTCCAATAATATCCACGGAGAAAAGCATTTGACGGAGCCTCCACCAGAAAAGTTACACAACGCATCTTTAAGTATTTTTAAATTAGATATCAGATAACTATTTTAAAGCAAAAACACTGGTAAGAGACTTGTCTATAGCTAAATTAGAATCCTCCTCTCCTCTCCTTTCTCTCAGTAGTCACTGAAATGATGCTAGTCTATAATTAGCAGATAAAGTCCACCTCCTGTGCGTCCTCTGGCCCCGTGTCTCCTCTGTAGGATCTACCACAGCTTCAGAAGACCACAAACCCCAGTACCGAATGTGCATCTCTTACCCCGAGCAGATAGAGAGAGGGGGAAATGAAGAGACAAGAGCACAGCGCAGTGAACACAGCTACGCAGGTGTAAACACAAAGGGTGCAGAGGCGGCATCAGGCCTCTAGAGGGAGCTGCTGAAAAGGGGAATGCAGCTTAGAGTGGCAGAGAGCAGTGTTCATTCATAACACAGAGGAGGTTGTAATGTAATGCCAATATACAAGAGAAAAGAATTGATTTTTTTAAAACTTAGAATAGAACCCATATTTTGAATTATTTATTGAATTTATTTACTGCATTATAGTGATATTATATATAACTATACTGGAGTCACTTTAACTGCTGTTTGTTTCACTGTTCAGAATCAAAGACATTTATTGTGCAGCGTTCCTGTGCCTTTTAACCTAACAGTGTTGTGTTTTTTAGTTGATTGTACATACTTATTATTATTATTATTATTATTATTATTATTATTATTATTATTATTATTATTATTTATCTTAATTTTGATGTGTGCTCATATTTTCCAACTGTTTCTGAAACTTGCGTTGTGACACTGCAATTTCCCCATTGTGGGACAAATAAAGGATTATCTTATCTTATCTTATCTTATTAGAGGGCCCATATTGCACATATTCTAATCTATGTTATAATGTTGTTTTGTTCCATTCACACATGTTTAACACACAAAGCCTGCAAATTTAGGCTGAATTCATCTCACAAACTAAAAAAACACTCGTGTGATGTCTCAAAGGAGTACAGAAAGTGCTCTATTGTGTTCAAAACACCTAGCCTGGGAATTCCCAGGCCGCTTCCGTTCGTTTCGAACTGGAAGGCGGCCTGGAAACTCGTCCAAGCGAGAGTCCCAGATTTAGGGCCCCAATCAGATGCTGGTATTTAGGGCCCCAATCAGATGCTGGCCCCAATGCAGGTGCTGGTAACAACAGGAACATTGAATAATTCCAGAAAAGAAAACATTGAATAATTCCAGAAAAGAAGAAATTTACCGCTTGACTTTACTCTTATTCCTTTATTAGGCCTTCACTAGAGTCATTTGGATAATTGCAGACCTGGAATTGCCAGCGTCAACTGAACTAAATGTAAAATCTTGCTGTTAACTTGACAATGACCACTTCATGACATCACAAGGTGGAACAGAGCATTTCGAACTTTGGGGCTGTAGACAGTTTTGTCTGCAATGAATATGGGGAAACGTGGCGGTGACCATTCCACGTGTCGGGCTAACTCTACGTATTTATCTTACTTTTCGAGCTCAGTGGGTGAGGAGGGGAGCTGGCGCTGTCTCACATCCCTGAATCTGAACTGTGGCGTGGAGGGAGGCAGGGCGGGGGAGTGGGGAGGAAATGAAGCGCTCTGATTGGCTGAAAGTTCTCTGTTTACGTGCAGATCTGTGGATCTGTGTCTCAGCCGCAGAGTCAGTGAAAGTCAATGAAAACTTGAGTGAAACAGACGAAATGTGAGATCCATATGCGTAATTTAGAACAACAAAGCCATACAAGCGAACAAGGAGGTCAAAATTGCGTGCCCGCTACGCAAAATGCGAGGGGGGGGGGGGGGGGGGGGAGTTGCGTGAGACTTGAGAGCCCTGATACTATAGTTGACTAAAAGACAGTTACTCTAAATAAGTCAGTTCAGCATTAGCATTTCTTGTATCTATGGATTTAGTTTTGTGACTTTTTATTGTCTTTTTTTTATTATTATTTACAAATGTGTGCAATATTGTAAGCCCTATGTGAGCGGATGCAGGTGTGTAGAGACTGAAATGGTTTGGGCGTGCACAGAAGAGGGACACACAATGAACTGAGGAGGACAGAGAATATGGCTGCCAGGAAACAAAAGAGGAAGAGCAAAGAGAAGATTTATGGATGCGGTTAAAGGGGACCAGAAGTTAATTAGTTTCAGAGAAGATGGAGAGGAGTGTAAACAGAAGACTCTACAACTTTAAATTATTTTTGGAAAGTTGTTAAAGTGTAAAGTGTTCTGTTTTGTTTTGTTTCATTCATGCATATTTAGCACACAAACCCTGCATAAATTTAAGCTGAATTCTTCTCACAAACTAAACAAAAACACTCAGTTCCGCCTTGTGATGCCATGTGGTAATACAGGAAGTGCTCCACTGTGTTTTTAAACTCCAATAAATGGAGTTTCTACTGAACGAAAGTCATTTGAAAACTACCGCTTTGTGACATCACAAGGTGGAACAGAGCATTTTGAGCGTTGGAGATGTAGACAGATTAATAAACCAGAGTTACTCAAACATGTGTGAATGAAACTAAATACAGCTTTGGGTATATTTTTGAGGAGGTAACAACATTATGACTTAAAGCTCAAAGTGTCAATTTTGTGTAACATAGGACCTTTTAACAGTTTGCAGTGGTCCAAAGTTATCGTAATTATTCAAGTTTATAACCTTTTCACAACTCTCAGAAACCAGAGTGGGTTTTACCAACAACAACTAGCATACTAACAGCACACTTCCTGATTGTTGGACAATAAAACATGTTATAATTGCAGGCAGTACACAGCTCACTCATTTTGACCTCAAGAGTTGGTTATTTAATATGTGTACTGGGGTAACACTTGCCTGGTTTACACCAGACCACACCACAAGTGAGATATGGTCTGGAAGCCACCTTCTAAATATCTTGTACTGGAGGTGTGGTTTACGATCGCCAACGGCCGTTTATTGGGCGTTACGAATGTCTATCATTTGGCGTATACGTAGCCCATAGCCAATCATGTCAGTTGTCAGTTCAAACTACAAGCTTCCGTTTGTCACGTAGTACGCGTCACCGTCTTGCCACGCCTCCCCGCTCTCTGATTGGCTCCCAGATTCGGGAGAGCTCGCTTGCCATAGTCGCCAGGCTGTCTTTCAGATCGGAACGAACGAAAGCAGCCTGGGTTTTCCCAGGTTAGGGTAACACACATTTTGATCAAATACATGGGGAAAAATGAGGTACTGTCCATTTAAAGATCCCATGACATGGTACTTCTTGATGCTTTTATATGGCTCCTTAATGGTTCCCTAATACTGTAAATGAATCCTTCTTCAAAATCAACACTCACATGACAACAACAACAACACACATGAGAAACAGAGATAAGATGAGAAAGAGTAATTTTTCTCTCTCTGAACAGTCCATAATGGGCGTTGTTGCTTGAATGCAAATGAGCAGAAAAGAGATGGCCTATAGTAGAGGGTGGGGGCATGGCCAAACTCTCCGCTCTCCGCTCTCAGCTGTGCGCTCTCTGATCCATTTCTGCGTTTTTGCGTGGAGAAGAGATTAGAAGCGTTCCATTGAAAAATAAACACATTTCCACAGAAAATAAAATTAAACCACTGCTGTTCAAAGGTCCAGAGGCTCAGATAAAGGACTTCCGAGCCTAGAAACACTCGGACGTGCCTCCAGGCAAATAAAAAAACGTATTTCGCATTGCCTAGCGCATTCGCAGTCCAAACTCTCTGGGCGTGATTTACAGAGACGCTGAGTAGACACAGACGGGGGTGGAACTGCATTTGCATTTCTTTTTTCGATCAGACGTCAATAAGGTGCCTTGTTCAAAATCGCCCGTTTGAGCTCTGATTTTTTCTAACGCAGAAAAGGATCGCAAATGCTCAGTTTAGACATTTCGCAACTTTTAACCATGGGGGGGGGGGGGGGGGGGGGGGGTAAAACAGGGTAGTGGAGCTCACATTAACGTTCAAAAACCTCAGAAAGTGAAAATTTCATGCCATGGGACCTTTAAATTAGCTGAACAACACTGCACATTTTAACTTACTATTCTTTCTGCAATTAATATAATAATTTTGATCATGCAACAAAAATTATCAATCCAAAATTGCTTGCACTTCCCGTCCATTTGACCAGGCTAAGTGATCGATAGCAAACATGTCGTGTGTATTTCTGTTTTAGCGCACGGCTGTTCATGTACAGCCTCTTTAATCAGGGCCCCAGTCCAATTCTGCGCTATAAATTTAGCATGTAATCGTATGAGAAGGCTAAGAGAGCATTTCGCTTGGTAATGCAGTGTGTAGCATGTTTGTGTGTGTGGAGACGGGGACTAAACGGAGCTAAACTGGCCCAGGACTGTCCCACGTGGATCTTAATGTGATTAGACACAACATAAAGCAGAATTACCTTAAGTAATGAGCCAGTCAAGTGAACGGGCAGTGATGGGAAGGCTGGGGTCTGTGGGGAAGCAGGATTTCAATGTACTGAGAAATAGGCTAGAGATTGTTGTGGTGAACAATAGGAATGTAACGATATCCAAATCTCACAGTACGATATTTATTGTGATATTTTGGAGAGGCTTATAGAATTGTAGATAGGATACGATTTGCTTTTAAAACACAAGACTTTGGTGTGACTCATTACTGTCATAATCCCAAGAATTAAAGCAATAAACATATCATGAGAACCCACTTGTGGACATTTGACATGCGACAGGCTTTTTATATTATATGTGGCAGCAATTGAGGCAGAAGACCTTCCAGAGGAAACCCTTTGAGTGAGGGAATGGACCATTTCATCACCAAATGAAACATCAGAGCAGAGTAAGAACAAGGATTTTCCTGTTGCGGTCACCTGGCGCCCCCTGGAGGCTGCTGTGATGCTGCAGGACTCAGAGGAGGGACACTTTTAGCTCTTCCACAGGATCTGCTCACCCTCCCTGACCAGTCCTCCTTCAAAACTGACCTGAGATCTTTGACTGAGACACAAAGGGACCGAGATGCACAATGGAAATGTTGATGCAGCAAAAAAAAGTATCTCTTCATGTTGTCTGTGCTAAAATGCATCATGGGCTATGTAGTTCCCTATGTTTATTAGCTGTTGTTACTATAAAACAATGAATTTAAGCAAAGATACTTGTAATTTGATATATTGTGACCGCTCTCCATATTATTTTGAGACAATGATGATACGATAACATGATATTTCGGTTATTGTTATCCCCAGTGAATAACAGAATTGTCATTGTCATTGTCAAGGTTCACATAGTTGGTTTAGTGCAGGGGTCTTCAACGTTTTTCAGGCCAGGGACCCCCAAACAGATGGCGAACTGGGCCAGGGACCCCCTACTATATATACGGCATAGAATTGTGTTTTATATTAAATTGAGCTTAGTGTCATGTATAAACATTGCTACTCTGTTGTGGTATATCCAATACAAAGAAATAATACACAGGTTAATACTGTATTTTACACTATAAAATATAAAATTATATTATTTTAAAGTGAAATCAAAAGATTTCGCGACCCCCCCTGCAGTACCTCCGTGACCCCCCTAGTGGTCGCGACCCCCCTGTTGAAGACCTCTGGTTTAGTGGGTTACGCATTCACACTAATGAGAAGGTCGCCAGTTCACACCATAGACTGTATCTAGATGTAGACTAGGGGATGCCATTTACTATTCTGTACCAGCCAAATGAAGCTAATCAAGGCTAGCAGTTATAGTAGCTAATTTGAAGGCAAATTCAATATTTAGAATTCATAGCAATCAAAGAACCAATCAGGAGCGAGGTTGTTGCCCATGTTTGGCAGCGGCGGGTGCTTAGCGTCAAAGCATAATAGCTGTCAATCATGTCTGTTGCTACTTTGAGTCCATGCCTATAATCTATCTGAATGGTGCACTGCGTAACTTTTCTGGAAGTGGTTCCGTCACCTACTTGTTTCCATGAAGGTGTTACTGCATTGTCCGGAATGTTCCATGACATTAAACATTATTTATTTTATTACTGAAAATACATGCATTCTTGTGAGCATTCTTAAGAGTCTTGCCTTTCCACAGATCTGAGCTGCTCATCTCCATGGAGGTAGATCCATTTAATGCCATACAGGCAACATCTCTACAAAGACAACCTGATCACGTGCACCAGCCAGCAAATAATTTAAAGATTCCATGACATGGTACTTCTTGATGCTTTTATATGGCTCCTTAATGGTTCCCTAATACTGTAAATGAATCCTTCTTCAAAATCAACACTCAGTGCATGAGAAACAGAGACAAGATGAGAAAGAGTCATTTTTCTCCCTCAGAACAGGTCATAATGGGCCTTGTTGCTTGAATGCAAATAAGGAGAAAAGAGCTGGCCAATAGTAGAGGGTGGGGGCGTGGCCAAACTCTCCGCTCTCCGCTGTAGCTCACAGCTGATCCATTTCCGTGTTTTTGCACGGGGGGAAGAGATGAGAAGCGTTCCATTGAAAAATAAACACATTTCCACAGAAAATAAAATTAAACCACTGCTGTTCAAAGGTCCAGAGGCTCAGATAAAGGACTTCCGAGCCTAGAAACACTCGGACGTGCCTCCAGGCAAATAAAAAAATGCATTTCCCATTACCTAGCGCATTCGCAGTCCAAACTCTCTGGGCGTGATTTACAGAGACGCTGAGTACAGACAGACGGGGGTGGAACTGCATTTGCATTTCTTTTTTCGATCTGACGTCAATAAGGTGCCTTGTTCAAAATCGCCCGTTTGAGCTCCGATTTTTTGTAACGCAGAAAAGGATCGCAAATGCTCAGTTTAGACATTTCGCAACTTTTAACCATGGGGGGGCTAAACAGGGTAGGGGAGCTCACATTAACGTTCAAAAACCTCAGAAAGTGAAAATTTCATGCCATGGGACCTTTAAGCAGTGCAACTTTTTAATTTAATAGGTGTCTTGCCAAAGTACATTGCAAAGTGGGATGGATTCAAACCATCAACCTTCCATAGCATGACAGACCATTTACCACTTTTCACTTTTTGCAATTTACTTTTTATTAATTTGATTCTGATCACCTTAAAAGCCCTGTACCAAACTCTTCACCAAGTATTTGAGCAAAACACCTCATCCCAGTACAGTTATATTGTATAAGCAGCTCTTGAGATCAAAATAAGTCTGTTGTGTGTGCGTCTAATTAAGTGTGTAGTTAGCATGCTAGCTGAATGTTAGCAGTATCTCAAATGTCAGTCTGCTCTGGTGTCTGAAAGTTGTGAAAAGCACTTTAGTGAGTAATTAGGATGCTCAGAATGTAACTTTAGGATGACTTTGGGCCACTGCAAATGGTTTAAAATTAACTAGTTCTGTTTTCTTTTACATTTTCAAACTGTAAATATCAGGTACAGCTCCTTTAATATTCACCCAGAAAGGAGAAGCATATGTCTGGTCTGCATATAACAACACTTATTTACTTTTATCAGCTCAGACACATTATTATCATTAATGTAAGTCTTTGAAACAGTCCGTTCTTAGTGACTCTGGACTGGAGCCATCTTGGAGCCCTGCCTGCCTCTTCTCTCTGGATCAGTTTGGCTCTGGACAGAATAATAACAAACCCCGAAACAAAGAAGATGTATGGGGGACAGTGTGCAGACGACGCCCAAACTTTAGGTCCTCAAAATGGCTCCCAGGTGCTTCTAATGCGTTTGGCTGAGCAGATGTCCAAGTGGGTTTAAGGCCATAACAGCAGGCTTATCTATAGGAAGAGCTAAGAAAAACACTATAGTTCTGTATTCAGTTCACTGAGTTCAAATTACATAACAAAATTGGGTTAAAGAGGGGGTATTTTACTTCTATGGGGTATTAACTAACACATAACATGTTTAGATCACCATGTTATTGTTTTGAAAATGCTATATTTGCCAACGTATTAAAGGTCCCATGGCATGAAATTTTCACTTTCTGAGGTTTTTGAACGTTAATGTGAGCTCCTCTACCCTGCTTAGGGCCCCCCCCCATGGCTAAAAGTTGTGAAATGTCTAAACTGAGCATTTGCGATCCTTTTCTGCGTTAGAAAAAAACACAGCTCAAATGGGCGATTCTCAACAAGGCACCTTATTGACGTCAGCTCGAAAAATACAGTTCCACCCCCCGTCTGTGTCTACTCAGCGTCTCTGTAAATCACGCCCAGAGAGTTTGGACCGCGAATGCGCTAGGCAATGCGAAATGCGTTTTTTTTATTTGCCTGGAGGCACGTCCGAGTGTTTCTAGGCTCGGAAGTCCTTTATCTGAGCCTCTGGACCTTTGAACAGCAGTGGTTTAATTTTATTTTCTGTGGAAATGTGTTTATTTTTCAATGGAACGCTTCTCATCTCTTCTCCGCGCAAAAACGCGGCAATGGATCAGAGCGGACAGCTGAGAGCTGAGAGGGGAGAGTTTGGCCACGCCCACACCCTATACTATAGGCCATCTCTGTCCTCCTCATTTGCATTCAAGCAACAAGTCCCATAATGGACTGTTCATATAGAGAAAAATTACTCTTTCTCATCTTATCTCTGTTTCTCATGCACTGAGTGTTGATTTTGAAGAAGGATTCATTTACAGTATTAGGGAACCATTAAGGAGCCATATAAAAGCATCAAGAAGTACCATGTCATGGGACCTTTAACATGTTTGATAAGTTTCATTTTTGTTTTTGAAGCTCTGAGTCTCCCCTCGCTTTGTCACTCCCCCTTCACAGCACTATTACAACAGAATCTAATGAAAATACTGCATCTCGCATCAGGTTTGTCAAGTTGTTGTGTATTGTTTTGTATTGTGACGGAGCGCCGGTAGCTGTCCGTCATTCCCCGACCCGCGCCTCTTTCTCTCACTGGCCCCAGAGCGCGCCTAGACGGCAGAGCACGGAGCGCTTTCCCTGGGTTTGCGTAACCAGACTGATTCAACAGTTCCCTGCCTATAAACTGTTCCTCGTGATCTGGACTCTGTTTCCCTCCCTGGAGCGTACGAGGGTGCACACTTGGACGCCTAGGGAGCCACATGCTCTCCTCCTACCTTCCGTGTCTCTGTGTCGTTCGCCGGCTCAGGGGGCCAAACCGGGGCACTTCCTGGTCCTCCGCTAAATAGCGCATAGTGGCGCGCTAAGGGGGGGCCACATGACCTGGACTGAACCATTTATGTTAATTTGTGGGTTTATTTTGTTTTCCTAAGTTTCTTAGTTAATAAATCATGCCATATGGGGGGTTATTGAGGGGTTTTCTTTATTATGTGGAACTTTAGGTGTTTTATCATTGTTGGTACCGTTTTACCTTTGTTCCACCCTTAAATTTCATGTAATATTTTTGTATTTTTATGGAGAATTGTCGTGTGGGTGCATGGGTGATGTAGGCTTGGACAGAATCTTACAGCTGGAAAATTCAACTGTTAAAAAATAAATAAAACAAATCTGTTCTCCAAGCAGCACTAAAAGCAAATTATATATTATGAAAATCCAAGATAACTTTTGAATATAGACAGCAATCTAGAATATTGAAACATCAGCCCCAGTGGATTGGCATCATATAAATGGCGAAATAAACACTCTAGATATGCAGAGATTGTGTGTTAAACATGTGCAAATGAAACAAACACAACTCCAGGTCTGTTTTTTTAACGAGGAAACAACATTACAACATACAGTAGATAAGAAAATAGCATCACATGAGCCCAATAAGTGAATGAGAAACCTCCATTCAAAATCATCATTCCAGCTCCATAAACTGAAATTGATTTTAAGAATTCACGACGATCCCAAACTTTTATCTCGGTTTTCCATTCAACAAGTCCAGCCAACACTCACAGCTGACATAATAAGAGCTGAAGTCACCGGATTAGCCGATAACACAACCAGACCATGCGTTGCCAAGTGGGTAAGTCTCCCTCAACCCAGCCTCTGCCAAACCACTCTGTCAAAATGGAGGAACGCTGAGCTCAAAATGACTTAAGTTTGTGATTGTATGGCAATAGAGAAGCCTGGACACTGCAGTAGAGCGGAGAAGAGATTAGACCTGTCACTCATCGAGATCCAGATGAACGCAGAGAAGACGGAGAGCCAGGGAGCGTTCAAATGCCAGTGGTTAGGGGATGAAAACACAGTATAGGTTGTGTTCACTTGTCATCACAATATTGTAGATTCTCTATAGTTTAAACAGAGGTGCAATTCAGAATTCTGTGGTGGACTTTGCTGTTTAAAGGTCTCATATTACACAAAATTGACTTGTGAGCTCTAGTGAATTTTGTGTGAATGAAACAAAACACAACTCCAGGTCTGTTTGTGATGAGGAAACAACATTATTATGTCATGTGTTAGCAGTTAATACCCCATAGAAGTGTAATACCCCTTCTTTAAACTCTTATTCATGAAACAAATAATATGTGATACAATTGTAAATATCTTTTATCCTGGCTCTGATATTTGAGTCATTACTGTGGAAGAAAAAACTTTTATTAGGTCAATAAGAGTCCAAAGTAAAAAACAAAAACAAAAAACAAATCTGAAACAGTGCTTGAAAAAATAGATCATGTCCCAAAATGTAAAAAATTATGACCCAGGACCTGACTCCTCACATACCTTAAAGGTCCCATGACATGAAATTTTCACTTTCTGAGGTTTTTGAATGTTAATGTGAGCTCCCCTACCCTGTTTACCCCATGGTTAAAAGTTGCGAAATGTCTAAACTGAGCATTTGCGATCCTTTTCTGCGTTACAAAAAATCGGAGCTCAAACGGGCGATTTTGAACAAGGCACCTTATTGACGTCAGATCGAAAAAAGAAATGCAAATGCAGTTCCACCCCCGTCTGTCTGAACTCAGCGTCTCTGTAAATCACGCAAAGAGAGTTTGGACCGCGAATGCGCTAGGCAATGCGAAATGCGTTTTTTTATTTGCCTGGAGGCACGTCCGAGTGTTTCTAGGCTCGGAAGTCCTTTATCTGAGCCTCTGGACCTTTGAACAGCAGTGGTTTAATTTTATTTTCTGTGGAAATGTGTTTATTTTTCAATGGAACGCTTCAAATCTCTCCCCCGTGCAAAAACACGGAAATGGATCAGCTGAGAGCTAGAGCGGAGAACGGAGAGTTTGGCCACGCCCCCACCCTCTACTATAGGCCATCTCTTTTCTCCTCATTTGCATTCAAGCAACAACGCCCATAATGGCCTGTTCAGAGAGAGAAAAATTACTCTTTCTCATCTTATCTCTGTTTCTCATGCACTGAGTGTTGATTTTGAAGAAGGATTCATTTACAGTATTAGGGAACCATTAAGGAGCCATATAAAAGCATCAAGAAGTACCATGTCATGGGATCTTTAAGATATACCATGTAACATTCTATCTAGACAAAGCAATAACATCTCCATGGAAACAAGCAGTGCGCCTTTAAAACACTGGCAACTCATAGTCTGTTTGGATTGTAAAATAAATAAAAATAAACAAATAGATGACTAGATAGATAGCATGAGCGCAGGTTACATACAGGTGTACTGTGTACTGTTTCTAGGTGAGGGCTCCTTTGCCTAGAATGTTGCAAAATGGAATTAAACTGGTAAAAAGTTCTTCTTGGGCTTAAAAAAAATATTAGAGCAGCAGTATAAGAGAACCAAATACAGGTTTAACTATTGCTGTCATTCACACCTGCATATTCTTGCTAGAGCAGATTTTGAACCAGCAAACTTCTGGTATACGATTACCAAATAAAAGGTTTTACTGCAGGAAAACACATAATTTATTCCATTGGCAGTGAGTCACAGTTGAGGCCATCTTCAGCTGTGAGTCATACAAACTAAACAAACAGACTTGTTTAGAGACTTCACCTGAACAGAAGAGGAAAAAGAAAGAGAAGAAATATCCAAACTATCTTCCACAAATGTTGAGCCGCATCAGTATTTGTTCAGGATCTGCTCCAAAAACTTGTCATATTAATCTTCCAAAGTCCTTTCAACTGAAAACAAGCATGTCTTTGGCACATCTTTCAGAAGCTATTGTGGAAAAAATATGTAATTCCACTTCCAGACGGTGAACTTTGTGACAGTTTTTGTTTCAATTTGTGGATCAGAAGTTTGGAGATTTATTTCAAAAACAGTGAATCTCCCATAGAGTTATATTATAGACACCTGCCTTCCATATGAAATCATGTTATCATCAAATTTTAGTACATGAACACTGCCTATTCCCATTTCAAACTTAAAATCAATTTTTTAAAGGTCCTCTATTATACAAAGTTAACTCTTGTAAGCTGTTAAAATGCTGTTACCTCCTCAAAAAACATACCTGGAATTGTGTTTTGTTTCATTCACACATGTTATTATTATCCAATCTAATCCAATCCAATTTTATTTGTAGAGAACATTTTACCAGCTCTAAGTCTCCAAAAAGCTGAACAGAGTAGGCACAATATAAATTAACACATTCAAATCAATAAAAAACATAACAAATACTAAAATTAACCAATACAAAATAAGCCAAAAAAAAAAAACAAAATCAATAAAAGATACTCAGAGGACCACACAATTCTCATGGCGTGTTAAAAGCCACTGAGTGAAAGTGTGTTTTTAAATTAGACTTAAAAGAATCGACTATGAGGGGAGGAGAGAACTTGAAGGTGTATGGAGTGGACCAGATTGTTTTTTGTTTGAGAGAAAAACTCAGCCTCAGTATGCTGGGTTTTTGAGTTAAACATGTGTGAATGAAACAAAACACAACTCCAGGTGTAACATTTACTATATTCCCACAAGTATTCGCTCACCTGCCTTGACATATGAACTTAAGTGTCATCCCATTCTTAATCCATAGGGTTTAATATGGCCTTTTGCAGCTGTAACAGCTTCAACTCTTCTGGGAAGGCTGTCCACAAGGTTTAGGTTTAGGTTTAGTGTGTTTATGGGAATTTTTGTCCCCTCTTCCAGAAGTGCATTTGTGAGGTCACACACTGATGTTGGACGAGAAGGTCTGCAGTCTCCGCTCTAATTCATCCCAAAGGTGTTCTATCGAGCTGAGGTCAGGCCAGTCAAGTTCATCCACACCAAACTCTCTCATCCATGTCTTTATGGACCTTTGTGCACTGGTGCACAGTCATATTGAAGAGGAAGGGGCCATCTCCAAACTGTTCTCACAAAGTTGGGAGCATGGAAATATCCAAAATCTCTTGGTAAGTTGAAGCATTCAGATTTCCTTTCACTGGAACTAAAGGGCCAAGCCCCACTCCTGAAAAACAACCCCACACTATAATCTCTCCTCCACCAAACTTTACACTTGGCACAATGCAGTCAGACAAGTACCGTTCTCTTGGCAACTGCCGAATCCAGACTCATCCATCAGATTGCCAGATGGAGAAACGTGATTCGTCACTCCAGAGAACACGTCTCCACTGCTCTAGAGTCCAGTGGCGGCGTGCTTTGTGTTACACTTGCAACGAAAGCATGCCAGAACAGTGCTCTCTACGCACTGTTCTTGAGTTAATCTGAAGGCCACATGAAGTTTGAAGGTCTGTAGCGATTGACGCTGCAGAAAGTTGGCGACCTCTGCGCACTATGAGCCTCAGCATCTGCTGACCCCGCCCTGACAGTTTACTGTTTACGTGGCTTACCACTTCGTGGCTGAGTTGCTGTCGTTCCCAATCACTTCCACTTTGTTATAATACCACTGACAGTTGACTGTGGAATATTTAGGAGCGAGGAAATTTCACAACTGGACTTGTTGCACAGGTGGCATCTTATCACAGTACCACACTGAAATTGAGATCAACCCATTCTTTAACAAATGTTTGTAGAAATCGTCTGCAGGCCGAGATGCTTGATTTTCTACACCTGTGGCCATGGAAGTGATTGGAACACCTGATTTCCATTATTTGGATGGGTGAGCGAATCCTTTTGGCAATATAGTGTAGATTAAAATAGAAAATAGCGTAATATGGGCCCTTTTGTCTATTGTTGCTTTCTCACCTATACTTACTGCACATGCCCCCATATGTTTAATTACTTCCTGTTTACCACCATGCATGCCCCTCCCCATCCTCCTTTACTCCATTATTTGAGCATCCCCCAGATATTTGTGTGACATGCAGACACTTTATGGAGGTGTGCTAATTAGCCGTTAGCACAAAAAGCACCAGACTCAGGTGAACAACAGCAGTCTGTGGCCCCTGTAGCTGCACATGGAGATTACAGGGGACCCGGTTGGCGTAGTGTAGCGCAGCTGAGAGAGGCTTTTCTGGGATGCCACAGGGTTTTTCACTCATCACCACAGACGACTGAAGCTCCGCCCACAAACGGCGTCCGCAAATAAATCAGACGCAAACAGGAGAACTGGTAATTAGGGAGAGAGGGAAGGAGACAGGGAGGACGAGAGAGGGAAGGAAGTAAAAGAAAGGGAGATAAAGGGAGAGAGAAGGAATTGAGGGATGTAGAGAGAGAATGAGAGGTGGAAGGGAGAAAGGGAAGGACAGAGAAAGGGAAAGAGGAGGAAGGGAGAGAGGGAAAGAGCAAGAGAGGAGGGGGAGAGAGAGAGAGGAAGTGAGAGAAGAAGGAAAGGAAGGGAGAAAGGAGAGCGAACAAGAGGAGGAGGAAGGGAGAGGGAAGGAGAGAGGGAGGGGGAGGAGCGAGAGAGGAAGGGAGAGAGGAAGGAAAGGGAGGGAGAGAGAATGAGAGGAGGAAGGGAGAAAGGGAAGGACAGAGAGAGAGAGAGAAAGGGAAAGAGGAGGAAGGGAGAGAGGGAAAGAGCAAGAGAGGAGGGGGAGAGAGAGAGAGGAAGTGAGAGAAGAAGGAAAGGAAGGGAGAAAGGAGAGCGAACAAGAGGAGGAGGAAGGGAGAGGGAAGGAGAGAGGGAGGGGGAGGAGCGAGAGAGGAAGGGAGAGAGGAAGGAAAGGGAGGGAGAGAGAATGAGAGGAGGAGAGAGGGAAGGAGAGAGGAAGAAGGGGGAGGGAAGAAGAGAGAGAGACAGGGGAAAGAGTAAGGAAAGGGAGGGAGGGAGGGAGGGAGGGAGGGAGGGTGAGGGAGAGAGGGAAGGAGGGAAAGGGGGACAGGGTAAGAAACAGGAGATAGGGAAGGATAGAGGGAGGGGAGAGAGAGAGGAGAAAGGGAGAGAGAGCGAGGGGAGAGAGAGAGAGAGAGAAAGGGAGAGAGGAAGGAAAGGGAGGGAGGGAGGGAGAGTGGGGAGAGGGAAGGAGGGAAAGGGGGACAGGATAAGAAACGGGAGAGAGGGAAGGATAGAGGGAGGGAAGAGAGAGGAGAAAGGGAGAGAGAGAGCGAGGGGAGAAAGAGGAAGGGAGAGAGGAAGGAAAGGGAGGGAGGGAGAGGGGGGAGAGGAGGAGAAAAGGCAGAGGGGAGAGAGGGAGGGAGGGAGAGAGAGGGAGGGAGAGCGTGAGGAGGGAGAGAAGGAGAACAGAGAGAGTGGGGGAGCAGGGAGGGAAAAAGGGAGAGAGGGAGGGGAGAGAGGAGGGATGGAAAGAGAGGAGGAGGAAGGAAGAGAAAGAGGACAGGGAGGGAGAGAAAATGAGAGAGGGGGTGGGGGTGCAGCTATGAATAACAGTAGGGTAATTATTATATTTAGGCTACTCAAAAGTGTACTTGTGAGACTAGTTTAAATTTAATCACAAAATACTTTTACTTCTATGCCAAGTTACAGGTCAGATCTGTGGAGAGGAGACTCATCTGACAGGTACAGCCAATATATATTTTCAGTAGGGCTGTCAGTTTAACGCATTAATTAGATTAAGTAATTACACTGCAAATTAACACGCTATAAAAATTAACACAATTAATTATGAGTGGCAATTCAATGCGCATTTTAAATTTGGCGTGCGGCGAGCAAATCGCTGCCAGAGCCTTTGAACGGCAAGTTTATTTATAAAAAGACTATAAAAGGACTATCATCAAGAACGCGGTGATGGGTAGCTTTTGTCAAAAATAATTTTCAGATGACCGAAGCTGCTCCAGCCTGACGGATCATTTGAACGATAAACACGTCCGGACAAGTTTCATCGTTACCGGTGATAGTGCGCACTTCACCAAACCACCAAACCACCAATCCACGCTCGCAGAATTTGGGAAACGAATGAGCAAAGCGACCGCAGAAAAACTGACAAATTCAATCGCAAAATGGATTTGTTTGCTCACTCACTCACTCACTCACAATCCCTCTCTCTATCTGTCCCTCTCTCTCTCTCTCTCTCTCTCTCTCTCTCTCTCAATATCTCACTCCCTTAATCTCTCCCCTCAATAAAACAAGTAATAAACACAGCAATAAAAAAAATAACATACAACAAATTCAACAAAAGTTCAACATCTCTGTGGAGCCAAGTGGTGAAACCCCTTCCAAAAAGTTACATCTTTAATTCAGCAAGTCATTTCTGTATTAATGCTTTCCATAACATATGATTATATGGAAGTGAAATTGATTTGATAGTGAGAAAACAATAATTATTAAACATCTTATAAAAGCCAATGGTTACAGTTGTATTGGTGTTCCCATACGCTGCCAGTAGAGGGCTCCACCACACTGACACTACAGCAGTGAGTCTGCATAGCCCCTGGATTAGCAGTTTAGTTCATGACTCACAGATGGACCAGCTCTGATTCACTGTCAAGGGAAATCTATTAGGCCTTGTTATTGGAATGATACAAAAAGAAAATCTGGAAATGACACAAAATGAGACAAACGCAGTTATAATATCTGAAGAAGCGGAGCAAGAGACACAAATGTTCAAAAAATTTCAGATTGTCACATAAAACGTTAGTCACTTTAGACTAGACTCACAGTGGGAAGAGGAACCAAAACTTTTACTCAAGCACTGGAAACTACTTTGTATTAAAGTGGTAAAGTGCTCAAGTAAATGTGACTGAGAACCATGCACCTATAGCAGTGGCCAGGTAACCAACATATTTTGCATCTGCGATTGTTAAATTTAAAGGAAAAGTAAAGTTTTTTACAATTTGAGCCTTATTTCGGTAATAAAACAAGCTGTTTTACTCACCCATATCACTTTGGTGTCATATGGAGCATTTCCGGAGATGTTTTAGATTAGCGTTAGGCGTTAGCCTAGCGCGACTTATAGCCATAGCTCGGGGCATTCCCCGAGCATGTAATATGCCCCATGCGGGCTCCAAATAACACAAACTTTAGCACTTTTCAAATCATAGAAGCTCGATGTCTTTAGTCTACGATTTCGTTTGGTCAAAAGTGGCCTGTAATCCGAGATTTAGCCATAGTTTCGAGTAGATGAGGATGCCAGTGCGCATGCGCGGAGTGTGCTCTCAGCTCCCGGGACCCAAACATGGAACGCATAGCTGTAAACTATGGATAAATCTCGGATTACAGGCCACTTTTGATTCAAACGAAATCGTAGACTAAAAACATCAAGCTTCTATGATTTGAAAAGTGCTAAAGTCTGTGTTATTTGGAGCCCGCACGGGGCATATTACATGCTCGGGGAATGCCCCGAGCTATGGCTATAAGTCGCGCTAGGCTAACGGCGTTAGCCTAACGCTAATCTAAAACATCTCCGGAAATGCTCCATATGACACCAAAGTGATATGGGTGAGTAAAACAACTTGTTTTATTACCGAAATAAGGCTCAAATGGTAAAAAACGTTACTTTTCCTTTAAATTTTCTTTCACTATGCTTTTAGATATCAAAAGTTATGTTAAAAAACAGTTAGAGCACTTTGTAATGTTGTGGTAATACAGGAAGTGCTCCACACCTTCACTGGAATCATTTGGTTGATTTCAGACCTGGAATTGTGACTCTCTACTGAACAAAAGGTAGAAGGTAGCTGTTAGCTTGAAAACTACTACTTTATGACATCACAAGGTGGAATAGACAATTTGGAGCGTTGGAGATGTAGACAGACTAATGATGCCTGATGATTCAAACATGTGTGAATGAAACAAAACAGAACTCCAGCAATGTTTTTGATGAGGGATTGACATTATAACGTGACTAAAAATTATGCGTAATATAGGACTTTTAAATTAGCAATTGTCAATCACTATGGCAGCGGTCCCAATTTTTTGTCATTCTGAAACCCATGGACAGGACTAGTTTGTAAAGTGAAAGTTTGACTCATAGACCCCAGACTGATAAAATTGACTGCATCTGGATTTAAAGGGGAGGTGACAGTTACGAGCAGAAGAATAATCGTCTCATTATCTGTAACAGGACTGGTCAGAGCCACCGTTGCACAAGGCCTTTAACTGGAAGTCTAATGGAACAAGTGAGGAGGGGATGAATCATGTAATGTAAAGAGGTCTGAGTGCCCCTTGAGAGTCCAGGCCTGGCTTAGTCTCAGTTTAGTTCCAATTGTGTAATCCACTTAAGTTAGGGCTGGTTTAGTCCTGGTTTAATCCTGAGATAGACCTGGTTTAATCCTGGGTTAGAGCTGGCTAAGTGCTTTTTTTGAGTATTGTTTAGTGGTCAGAAATATAAAAAATCAAAGATACTTTAGACCTTTTTTAGGCCTGGGTTCATCTTGGTTACATTCCAGTTTAGTCCAATTTGTGTGACTACTTAAGTTAGACAAGGTTTTTTGATTGAAACTTCAAAATCAAAGATAGACCTGTTTTAGTCCTGGTTTGTACTGGTTAGAATTGGTTTAGTCCTAGTTGGACCTAGTTTAGACCTGGTTTAGACCACATTTAGTCCCGGTTTAGTCTTGGCTAAGTGCATCTTTTGTGCAATCTACAGATTTGGTGTGGATTGGGTTTGTACCTGGTTTAGTCCTGGTTTAGACTTGGTTTAAATCTGGTTTAATTCTGGTTTAGACTTGGTTTAGAGCTGGTTTAGTGTTCCTGGTCTGCAATGGTTGGTAAGGCGGTTTAGACCTGGTTTAGTCTGAGTACAATCCAGATTTAATCCTGGTGTAGTCCTGGTTTAGTCCTCAATTAGACTAGACATGACTCAGACCTATATATATATATTTTTAAAACTCTGTTTTAGTGCATCTCTTGGGGTGTTTGAAGTGTTCAGAATGGATCAGAGAGAACTGGTTTCATTCTGATTCAGTTCCTGTTTAGTCATGGTTTAGTCCTGGGTTAGACCTGATTTAATTCCTGTCTAGTTCTGGTTTAGTCCTGGTTTAGACCTGTATTAGTCCTGGTTTAGTCCATGGTTAGACCAGACCTGTATTCAGAGGAGACCTGGTTTAATCCTGATTCAATTCCTGTTTAGTCCTGGGTTAGACCTGGTTCAGTCTTGGTTTAGTCCTGATTTAGACCTGGTTTAAACCCCTTTCATTGTTATCGTTGCAAGACCGATCCCTCTTTTACAGTAAATCCAGTCATCACATTATTTTTCTTACTAATCAAAGCTGATCTCAAGTGCAAACGCAAGCAATAAATATTCTCCCTTCTCCTGAAACAACTGAATTTTTTAGCCCACTTCTGTTTTCATTGGTCTAAACTCGCCTGGACCTGCAGCTGTTACGACAGCGGGTCAGAGTTCACGGTGTCTCTGCTTCCTCCTCTTTGCTTTCTCAACATAAACTTCTCCAGAGAAATGGAGCCGTCTAATTCCTGGACAAAGGCGCACACTTCCAGGCGCTGGTAGGATATCCTCACTAAAACACTGCGGGGACCCAGTCTTCACCCCTCACAGCTACGAAAACATGGACTGAGGAGGAAAAGGTGCTGAGAAGGACGGAGGGAAAGAGAGTTAGAGAGAAAAAGTGGGAGAGAGGGAGAGAGAGAAAGGTACTGAAAGGGAAGGTGAGAGAGAAGGAAATGAAAAGGTGCAGAGAGGGAAAGAGAGGAAGAGAGGGTGGGAGACTGAAAGGGAAGGGACTGAAACTGAAACAGAAGCATGTTCTGATGAGTGGAGCTGTTTGAGTGGCTGCGCGTCAAAATGACAAACGACCTGCGCTGTAAGTCGCTTGTCTCCGTGGAGAAAGATATGTTTAATGCCATACTGCGGGACTTTCCAGGTGAAAAATAACTGAAACAACATGTGTTCTGATGAGTGGAGCTGTTCGAGTAGCTGCATGTCAACATGACAAACGGCCTGCGCTTCATCACTTTTGTTTGGCTCCTGAAAAGTCTCATGTTCACGTCACTTCTTTGGGACAGTCACAGCAGCCGTTTCCCATTTCTGTTCACTTTCCTCCTCATCTCCTCAGTACATCAGCCATCAGTCATGTCCCTCTCCATTATGAGAAATACATGGAAAAGCTTAAAAAACAAACAAAACCTGTATTAGTTATGTATTAGTAATATAACATGATGTGTGAGCTACTGTGTCCAAGTAATGTCCAAGTCAAGTCTAAGTCCACGTCTGTGTATAAGTCTAAGTCTAAAAAAATTGCAAACATGTGAGTGAAAACATAAATTAAAGATGCATAATATGGAACTTTTCAGGTGGAGAGACAGATGCCTACTGGTTTCCATGGCGATGGTATTGCTTTGCAAAATCATACACAGGCATTCAAAATGTGTTTTGCTTTTCATTCTGGGCTGTCCTCTGGACTCAGTGCAGGAGGTGGGGGGCAAGAGGGTCTTGGCTAAGGTCACCTCTATGCTGGACCATGAGTGTCGCCCCCTGCAGGACGCTCTGTCGGCTCTGGAGAGCAGCTTCAGTGACAGACTGATTCACCCTCGCTGTGTGAAGGAGAGGTTTCGCAGGTCTTTCCTTCCTGCTGCTGTCAGACTGTACAATGAACACTGTTAACATGTCATTCAAATTTATCTGCACTACAATATTCAGCTATACTCCAGAGTCTATTTTTAAATTATTTAAAGCCCCAGTGTGTAGGATTCGTGGCGCATAGGTGGATGGTGCTATTGCACTTTCTGTTTTAGCTACGGCAGACCTCGAGGGTCACCCGGGCGCGCCGTAACGTGGACAGCTCTCGTACCCGCGCACGAGCCGCACGCCGCATGCTGTATAAATAAAACGCGGCCCCGGTTATTTTTTTTTTTCTCATGAAAACACACATTTCCAATCATGTACCATGACACTCTACACATCAAATGAAACCTTACAGTCTCCTCTTTTTGACTATGCAATTCATTTCCCTGCAGAATAATCACTCCCTGAGCACATGGGGCTTTTATACGGAAAAGCACTTGAACTTGAACTTGAACTTTGAAAAGCACAAAACGAGGTTAGCTTACCTTAGAATGCTTTGCACAGGTCAAACTCTGTATTTCACCATAAACTTGCTCTCAATTTGTCCGTAAGGATCCAGCGAATAAAATCCAGTAAAACAATTTAGTCCAAAACACGTGTTAGATCCATTACGACGTCTGATCCGGCAGCATGCTTGTGTTGTTTACCCAAAACCACGAGCCTTGCCGAAGGCGAAGGCGGAGCCCAAATGTCCTTCTGCGACTCTCGTATTCAAAATGGCTGCCTCTGCATGGGGAAGATCCCCCTTTTATGTGACTATATCTAAGTCCAAAAGAATACTTTGATTTCATGATGGAAGTGAAAAGGCTTGGAAAACAATGTATTTTTGAATGGGTATCTTCAATTTCAGTAATTAACAGGTAAAAATCTTACACACTGTCCCTTTAAGACATTATTTATTATCTTGTTTTATTGCATGCTACTTTTTCCTGGCAATAGCAATAGCAATAGCAAGGAGGTAGACCCTAAAAAAAAGCTGTGTAATACACGCAATAGTATAATAAGTGAGTAAATAAACATATATAAGTGACTGGAGCAAACAGGAATGAGATGCAGCCAGTTGATGCCACTATAGGTGTTGCCACTATAGGGCAAGTTACAGAAAAAAAAAAAAAACACTGACTAAATGCAAAATATAAAAGTTTAATGCCACATTGAGGAACATTCCAGGTGAAGCAATACTATCAAAGGAAAAGTTAGAAATTGCAAACGTGAGGTCAAGCTGAATCCTGCGCTCGCTGTGTAAGTGCAGGTCTATTTAAAGGGGATGTTGCCACTGCCCAGAGGTGTACGGCAAACACAAAAGGGCTGTCAGACATCAGTGGGATCCTCTTCCTCACCCCGCAGCAGCATGTGTGAACAGGGGAATCTGAGACAATTTGTCAAAGAAGAAAGCTCCAGGAATGTCTCTGGGAGCTGCTTTTAAGAGGAGACTGTCTTCTGTGGGATTTCAGAGATGCAGGGGAGGGGACGTTAAGGCTATGGAGACAATGTAAGACAAAATGAAACTAGAATATGCATTAGTGCAATCTGTGGATCCCTACTGTTTCTTGAGTGATAAAGAATGATCACTGCAGACCAAGGACTAAACCAGGACTGAACCAGGTCTTAATCAGGACTAAACCAGCAGTAAACCAGGAATAAACTAGGTCTAGACCAGGTCTAAACAACAACTAAACCAGCATTACACTAAACCAGAACTAAACCAGGTCTAACCCAGGACTGAACCCGGACTAACCCGGGACTAACCAAGGTCAAAATCCCGGACTAAACAAGTCTTAACCAGGACTAAACCAGATCAAACCCTGGACTAAACAAGGTCTAAACCAGAACTAAACCAGGTCTATAACCCAGGACTAAATGAGGACTGAGACAGGTCTACTTCAGGGCTGGTCTAACCTAGTTCTAACCCAGGACTGAATCAGGTCTTAACCAGGTCTGACACCTCAGTCTTTCAGTGACTCTATTGTAGTGCTTAAATTAAATTGCTTAAGTTCTGGGATTTTCAGTATGGGTAATTGCCAGTTCCAAAATATGAATCATTCAGAACTTGTGGCTCAAATTCAAATATTTAAGTTAAAATCCTAATACCTTTCAGAGTCCAGGGACATTTCCAGTTAAATGATTCTTTCCATGACTGGTCCCTGACTTAAAATAGCTCTGAGTCTGTGTCAGTTTTTTCCAGCAGAAGTGTCTGTAGACCTGTGTGTAGACCTGTGTTTGTGTGATCGGCTCCCTGTGGGCTGCACCAGAGCCTGAATAAACCCTGTTCAAAGACTCTGTTAGCCATTAGCCACGGTTAGCCTTTCCTCTCACCTCTCTTGCTTAAAATAAAGCGCTGCTTTATTACTAATGCAATACTATTAGCTCCTAATTAGCCACCGCTGTGGTTCAAAGGGGACACAGGGGATGCTGGAGGGCTCGGGGGTCAGGCAGCTCTGATCAAGTAACAGAGATCACCACTGACAGCTGTGTATATGAGGCAGAATTAAAGTATTCTGGGTGACAGTGTGTTTAGCCCAGTGCTGGGTCAAATGCAAAGACAAATTTAAGCAAGCAAGACAGACCAATCACAGCACAGCATTGTAATCTGGGCGGAGCCAAAGATGAAGCATCCTAATGAAACAACAAAACAAATATGGCGACCCGGATGGACGTCAGCGAGTGTTAACAGAAAAACAGTTTGTTTTGGACATTCCAGATAAAGCAATAACATCTCTGTGTAGACAAAGAGGCGCTGGACCTCCCATTAGCCTTGTCTATAAGACACATCCAATGGTGTGATGTAGGCAAGTGCCACGAGCCGCTGGACAACCGTCAAAAGACCACAGCTAAAATAAAGGACCATCAACACTGATCCATGTTCAAATAGAACTCAAAACAAATGCACATGCAAATGAGCCAGTGCGCGCAGCTGATCCTCACGTGGACTAACACACATTAAATGTGTGACAACGTGTGTAACAAAAGTTAATAAAATCTAAAATTTTAAGTTTAACTTTTGTTTTCTCTGTATACACAAAGACATAGCTGGAGACCTGTCTAGCCTCGCCACCCTGAGCCGGCCCCAGGTGGTCTGGTACCTGCCAGACCACTTTGGAAGGTAGTACCTTCCTTTGTGGTCTGGCAGGGTAGCCAGCGGTCCCTTTGGATTCCTAAAAGGGGGCAGTACAAATCGTTTTATGCAGTGAAAACACCCATAAAGTACTAACCAGGTCTAACCCATGTCACCTGGTATGACTACAAAATGTCGACCTTTGATTTTTCAATATAGTGAGCATTAACAAAACAAAATCCTATAGAAAAAGGGCTTATGATTGGGTATTCTTTGCTGAGCAGGTTTCTTATTTCTTCCTAACTACCACTTTAACTTTCCTTGACCCTGTCTAGTCTGAGCTCTGATTGATCTGTTTTCCTTTATTTAGCCCCAGAATCCTCAGAGATGGGCAGAACACAGCCAACACTGACTAAGCAATCTGCTCTAACTCCCAGCATGCACGGCGGCATGCTCGGCAGACCCTAGGGGGCGCTGGGGGATCGATGCTTTGCCTCACAGTAAAAGTAAATGATGAAGAATGAGCGTGTCAGAGGGAGAGACTGTGAGCAGATAAAACACAGACTCAGTATTTCTCTGGGCGATCTGTCAAACTGCAGTCACTTTATTATAACAGTAGGATAAAAGGACAGGGCTAAAGCTGCTCTCAGTGTACCAGAGAGTTACAAGAAAATACTCATCCGGTATGATGCTTTTTCATATCAAATACTGTTGTCAAACTGCTCAAGACGAGTGCATCTGGAGCTGTATCCTGTCTCCCTGATTTCAGAGGGTGTGATTGAGAAGTGGCATTTTTGGCTCAGAACGGCCCCTCATAATTATGTTTGTGTTCCCCAGAGTAATGTATTTTTCTATTAGTAATGTATTTTACTATTGCTTTGGGTGGTGATTTAAAAATTCTTGCATTCAGGCTCTGGACGGGAAAATAGTCTACTCTCTAACAGCTTGGCTTGACTAGACAGGAAGAGGGACAGATTATTACAGTTTATTAAGTGATAAATAGAAAACCTAAAAACCTAAATTAAAAATAAAAAAATATTGGGAAAAACTGTGGAACTATCTAAATCATCAAAACATTTAGTATCTTTAGGTTACATTCTTATTTTTTGATAATGATCAGGTAAATCCCATACTAAGGCAGCACAAGTCAAGGCAAGGCAAGATGGCTGACCGGAAGTAACAATGCTCTCACTTAAAGGGACAGTGTGTAAGATTTTTACCCGTTAATTACTGAAATTGAAGATACCCATTCAAAAATACATTGTTTTCCAAGCCTTTTCACTTCCATCATGAAATCAAAGTATTCTTTTGGACTTAGATATAGTCACATAAAAGGGGGATCTTCCCCATGCAGAGGCAGCCATTTTGAATACGAGAGCCGCAGAAGGACATTTGGGCTCCGCCTTCGCCTTCGGCAAGGCTCGTGGTTTTGGGTAAACAACACAAGCATGCTGCCGGATCAGACGTCGTAATGGATCTAACACGTGTTTTGGACTAAATTGTTTTACTGGATTTTATTCGCTGGATCCTTACGGACAAATTGAGAGCAAGTTTATGGTGAAATACAGAGTTTGACCTGTGCAAAGCATTCTAAGGTAAGCTAACCTCGTTTTGTGCTTTTCCGTACAAAAGCCCCATGTGCTCGGGGAGTGATTGTTGTGCAGGGAAATGAATTGCATAGTCAAAAAGAGGAGACTGTAAGGTTTCATTTGATGTGTAGAGTGTCATGGTACATGATCGGGAATGTGTGTTTTCATGAGAGAAAAAAAAAAAAAACGGGACCGCGTTTTATTTATACAGTAGAGGCGCCCGGGTGACCCTCGAGGTCTGCCGTAGCTAAAACAGAAAGTGCAATAGCACCATCCACCTATGCGCCACGAATCCTACACACTGGGGCTTTAAATCTTAAATCGGCCCATTCAATGTATGATTTGTATGGAATTTGTTGTTTATCTGACCAGTCTGACCAATGTGGATGCCACCAGTGGAGTCAGTAGTGTGGAAACATTTACATGATTAAAATGTTTCTTGTTAACCTAAAGTGTATTCTTAGACTTAGACAAACTTTATTGATCCACAAGGGAAATTGTTTTGGGTACGGTAGCTCACTCATCAAATACAATATATGATATATAACAGAGGGTAAAAGAACAAAAAGAAAAAATGATGGAAAAGCAACCAAAGACCAATAGATGTGTGTCAGATGAGACAATTATATACATAAGATAATGATAGTAAATATATATGTACAATCAAATTTAAATAGAAAAGTAGTAGTAAAATATAAAATACAGTATCAAATATGATGGTACGATGATTTTGCTAAAAAAAAACCTTTTTTCTATCCATGCGGCATGCCTGTCCATCACCTAAAAGTCCCGGTATTATCCTAACATTACTACCTGCTGACCTGCTGTGATACACCTCCCTAGTCACTCTGTCCCTTGGGTTCCCTGTCCACAGTCTCTGGCTGCTCCTCCTCTCCCTCGCGTTCCCTCGGGTTTCCTCGGGTTCCCTTGGGTTCCCTCGGGTTCCCTTGGGTTCCCTTGGGTTCCCTGTCCACAGTCTCTGGCTGCTCCTCTCCCTAGAGACTCCAGCAGCCCCTCCAGAGAATATGTCTGTTATTTTAGAACATTTTGCAACGTCTGTAGCAGAGGTGTGGACTCGAGTTATGTGACTTCGACTCGAGTCAGACTCGAGTCACGAATTTGATAACTTTAGACTCGACTCGACAAAATGTACAAACACTTGCAACTCGACTTGGACTTCAATATCAATAACTCGTGACTTCACTTGGACTTAGGCCTTTTGACTTGTGATGACTTGCGTCCAATGAAAAAAAAAAGTCTAAAAGTATGTTGATAAGGACCGCACTCGTTGTACTTGTTGTACTTGTGAATCTGCGAAAATGTATGCAAAGAGCATGTGCGCGTGGCTTGCACAACATCCAATCACAGTAGATCTACGTTGCTTTTATTCGACCGCATCCAAGGCAAATTACACAACAAATGATGCGGAAACAAGCATCCACGCTCCAGTTTGCAAAATGATGCCGAAGGTGATTTCATTTGGTTATAAAAACTACAAAGTTGTCAACAAAAAATGAACGGCAATATGCAATATGGGACTCAAAATGACTCGAAACTAAAATGCTAGGACTTTGGACTCGACTTGAGACTTGTGAGCTTTGACTTCGGACTTGACTCGGCACTTGGATACTCTTGACTCGGGACTTCACTCGGACTTGAGTGCAAAAGACTTAGACTTACTTGGGACTTGCCCAGCAATGACTTTGTCCCACCTCTGGTCTGTAGTGAGATTTTTAAATCTTTTAGCCCGCAAATTCGCCGCACCTCCTTATACCGATATGATTACAAAACTGGCGGGGATCAGTGCAGAGAAAGGGGTGGGCCTGCTCTCGTAAGCTTCTATATCCTGATTAGTTTAGTCTACTCTCTATATTGAAGATGGACCAATGGGCTGCCTCCTCTAAATAGTGGGCCGGTGACTGGCCTCTAAGTTAAAAAAAAAAAAAAAACAGCATCGGCACCGGCCCCCGAGGACTGTCGGCCCACCGGGAAAATGCCCAGTATGCCAGATGGCCAGTCCAGGCCTGCACATGCTACATTTGCATCAAAAACAAACATAAAAAGGAAATAATCTACATAAAGGACCAGCGTGGATTTGAACAGAATCAACAACTGAAGCACCAAGCTGTTACTTATTTCAGGTAAAAGATGTTATATATTTTGTTCTGAATGTTACAAGAATTTTGGAGAAGAGATGTCTGTGTTTGGATCGTCCCAAATTAGTAGAATGTACATGAGACTGGCTGGTTAGGCAAGAGGTGTGGGGTCGCAGCAGTCTACTTCTTGCTTTGCTCTTACAATTGTTTTAAAATTGGATGCAGACTATTGTTAATCCACTGGGTACAGCATTTTCAGTTAGCTTTCTCCTCATAAACATCATTTTGCATTGATATATTCTATACCAAGGCTATAGAATTTGACCAGCCTTTACGTAAACAACATTTGCAGATTTGTTTGTACATTTTTGTTTGCAGATAAACATCATTTTAGCAGGTTTAACACACAGCAGAACAGACAGAAAGAAAGAGGAGCGGGCAAAAACGAAGCAATGAACGAAGCCTTATCAGCGCTCAGATCCAGCGCTGAGAGGAGCAGATATCAGCTGTTTAAGGACCCAGTGGAGAGGTCCTGCCTGTGCAGAATAACAAGCAGAAGCACCACTCATGATAGAGCCAGGGGGCTATGGGAGGGGGATATGTATGGGAGTCTGGGTTAATAAAATGTGTCAAGTCTCACCTTCAGCTAATGTAAGTGAGACTGCAGAGGAAATCATTATCTCAAGATCTACTTTGGTGAAAGATATTAAAAAGGTGTTTTAAGGGTCCTATATTACACAAAAGACATTCTAGTGAGCTTTAAGCCATGTTATAATGTTGTTTATCTCAAAAACAGACCTGGAGTTGTGTTTTGTTTCATTCACACATGTTTGAGTAATGCGGCATTATTAGTCTGTCTACGTCTACAAGCTCAAAGGAGGACTAAAGGGGAGAGTGATTGGTCTAACAGTATCCAAGCTCCGCTCCTGCAGCCAGGTGTTTGTAATCCCAAACACCGGGCTGTAATCAGAGCAGTCCTGTGTGATGTCATCTAGTACTTGAAAATGCAGTGGTAGCAGCACACACTCAATATTTCACTGTTTTTCACCAGGAATAATTCAGCCCTAAACCAGGTCTAACCCAGAATTAATCCAGGACTAAATCAGATTTAAACCAGGTCTAAACCAGGTCTAACCCAGAATTAATCCAGGACTAAATCAGATTTAAACCAGGTCTAAACCAGGTCTAACCCAGAATTAATCCAGGACTAAATCAGATTTAAACCAGGTCTAAACCAGGTCTAACCCAGAATTAATCCAGGACTAAATCAGATTTAAACCAGGTCTAAACCAGGATTAACCTAGGACTAGGACAGGTCTAAACAAGGTCTACTTGTAAATCAGGACTAAACCAGCACTAAATCAGGACTAAACAAGGTTTGACTCAGGACTAAACCAGGTCTAACCTACGACTAAACCAGGTCTAAACCAGGATTAACCTAGGACTAGGACAGGTCTAAACAAGGTCTACTTGTAAATCAGGACTAAACCAGCACTAAACCAGGACTAAACAAGGTTTGACTCAGGACTAAACCAGGTCTAACCTACGACTAAACCAGGTCTAAACCAGGATTAACCTAGGACTGAACCAGGACTAAACCAGCACTAAATCAAGTCTAACCCATGTCCAACCCAGGTCTAAACCAGGTCTAACCCAGAATTAATCCAGGACTAAATCAGATTTCAACCAGGTTTAAACCAGGATTAACCCAGGACTAAGACATGTCTAAACAAGGTCTACTAGTAAACCAGGACTAAACCAGCACTAAACCAGGTCTAAACAAGGTTTAACCCAAGACTAAACCAAGTCTAACCCAGGACTAAATCAGGTCTAACCCAAGACAAAACCAGGTCTAAACCAGGATTAACCGAGGACTGAATCAGGACTGAACCAGGACTAAACCAGCACTAAACCAGGTCTACTAGTAACTCAGTACTAAACCAAGTCTAACCCATGTCCAACCCAGGTCTAAACCAGGTCTAACCCAGAATTAATCCAGGACTAGATCAGATTTAAACCAGGTCTAATCCAGGATTAACTCAGGACTAGGACAGGTCTAAACAAGGTCTACTTGTAAATCAGGACTAAACCAGGACTAAACCAGGTTTAACCCATAACTAAACCAGGTTTAACCTACGACTAAACCAGGTCTAAACCAGGATTAACCTAAACCAGGTCTACTAGTAACTCAGCACTAAATCAAGTCTAACCCATGTCCAACCCAGGTCTAAACCAGGTCTAACCCAGAATTAATCCAGGACTAAATCAGATTTCAACCAGGTTTAAACCAGGATTAACCCAGGACTAAGACATGTCTAAACAAGGTCTACTAGTAAACCAGGATTAAACCAGCACTAAACCAGGTCTACTAGTAACTCAGTACTAAACTGAGTCTAACCCATGTCCAACCCCGGTCTAAACCAGGTCTAAACTAGGTCTAAATCAGATCTGAACCAGGAATAACCCAGCCTAAACCAACTCTAACCCAGGACTAAACCAGGCACAACCAGGTTTTTGACCAGAAAGCTGCAAATGTACCTATTTTGCACTAAACAAAATTGCTATGCTGCATTTTCTTTTCTGCATTCCCATATGGCTCCACTGTAGATTTAAACCCCATACCTCACTTCTATACTGTATATTCCTATCACAAATTCAACAGTTTCTCCCCGTGTTTCTCAAGGTAGCACATTATATGGAGCAGGTAAATCACAAACCCCCGGGACCCTCTGGCCTTGTCACATCCTTTCGAAACAGGAAGCTCGCAATCCCAAACCAGGAAGTTATTACGTGGGGAAAAGCGGTGATAAAGAAGACGGATAGAATAGGGAGGGTGAACTGGGGGTGACCTGCTATTAACTAACATTATGTCATAGAGCACCTGAGCCTCTCATCAAAACTCTACACTCACTCCCTGCAGTCCACAGAGAAGGAAGAGGTAAATATCAAATGAAAAATATAAGGAAAGCAGAGGTGGATGAACGCACTGGGAGATAAGACAATATTATGAGACAGATATAATTCCTGGAAGCCAATGGAGGTAATAAAAGTGCTTTCAGAGCATTTCTGAGTAAGTTTAAGAGGATTTTATAGTGTATTTGTAGTAAAAAGTGTAGTAAAAAGTGTTTATTCATAGTATAAATCAGAATTGTGTGTCAGTGTATATGGATACGGATTTGCAATGACTATTACAATATTTTTCCTTGTAGTAATGTCACTCTATGCTATATGAAGGTCAAAGGTGCATTCAGGATAAAGGTGCACTGTGTAACTTTTCTGCTGGAGAGTCCGTCAAATGCTTGTCTCCATGGAAATGTTATTGCTTTGCCCGGAATGTTTTACAGTATGACATTAAACCTTTTATCGTCATGGAGACCAAGCCAGACCAAGTTACAGGTCAGATCTGTGGAGAGGCGACCCCGCTCACAGTCAGAATGTCTGTTTTTCTCAGTATTTTTTAGTTGTAAAATCACCTGTAGTTAAGTAGAGCTGTTTAATGCTACTGTGGAACATTCCAGGTAGAGCAATGACATATACATGGAAATAAGGACCCCCAACCAAAAATTTACACAATGCACCTTAAAGGTCCCATGGCATGAAATTTTCACTTTGGTTAAAAGTTGCGAAATGTCTAAACTGAGCATTTGCGATCCTTTTCTGCGTTAGAAAAAATCAGAGCTCAAACGTGCGATTTTGAACAAGGAAACTTATTGTCAGCTCGAAAAAAGAAATGCAAATGCAGTTCCACCCCCGTCTGTCTGTACTCAGCGTCTCTGTAAATCACGCCCAGAGAGTTTGGACTGCGGAGGAGCTATGCAATGCGAAATATGTTTTTTTTATTTGCCTGGACGAACTTGCGAGTGTTTCTAGGCTCGGAAGTCCTTTATCTGAGCCTGTGGATATCTGAAACAGCAGTGGTTTCATTTTATTTTCTGTGGAAATGTGTTTATTTTTCAATGGAAGGCTTCTCATCTCTCCTTCCGCGCGAAAACACGGAAGTGGGTCACAGAGCGGAGCGGAGAGTTTGGCCACGCCCCCACCCCCTACTATAGGCCACCTCTGTCCTCCTCATTTGCATTCAAGCAACAACGCCCATAATGGAGTGTTCCAGAGTGACATTTATGACTCTTTCTCATCTTATCTCTCTTTCTCATGCACTGAGTGTTGATTTTGAAGAAGGATTCATTTACAGTATTAGGGAACCATTAAGGAGCCATATAAAAGCATCAAGAAGTACCATGTCATGGGATCTGTAAAAAAAAATTAAAATGTGGCTGTTAACATGTAAACTATTGCTTCATGAAATCACAAGGTGGATCAGAGCATTTTGTGGATAGACTAAAGTGATACTGAAACACGTGTGGAGGAAACTAAACACAACTCCAGGTCTGTTTTTGATGAGGTAACAACATTATAACCCTATGATTTAAAACTCACAAGAGTCAATTTTGAGAATAAAAAAAAAGAATCTACTTTGTATTAGTTGTGTTCAAATACAGACAAAAGCTATTATTCCTGAATTAAAATTCTGCAGTTCAATTTAAAAATAAATTTTTATGGGTGAGTCATATCAGATTATTTCTGCATCTATTTCGGCACTAAACCAGAACTAAACCAGGACTAAACCAAGACTAAACCAGCACTAAACCAAGACTAAACCAGGACTAAACCAGGACTAGACCAGGACTAAACCAGGACTAGACCAGGACTAAACCAGAACTAAACCAGGACTAAACCAGAACTAAACCAGCACTAAACCAGGACTAGACCAGGACTAAACCAGAACTAAACCAGAACTAAACCAGGACTAAACCAGGACTAAACCAGAACTAAACCAGGACTAAACCAGGACTAAACCAGAACTAAACCAGGACTAGACCAGGACTAAACCAGGACTAAACCAGAACTAAACCAGGACTAAACCAGGACTAAACCAGAACTAAACCAGGCCTAGACCAGGACTAAACCAGAACTAAACCAGGACTAGACCAGGACTAAACCAGGACTAGACCAGGACTAGACCAGAACTAAACCAGGACTAAACCAGGACTAAACCAGAACTAAACCAGAACTAAACCAGGACTAGACCAGGACTAAACCAGAACTAAACCAGGACTAAACCAGAACTAAACCAGGACAAGACCAGGACTAAACCAGAACTAAACCAGGACTAAACCAGAACTAAACCAGGACTAAACCAGGACTAAACCAGAACTAAACCAGAACTAAACCAGGACTAGACCAGGACTAAACCAGGACTAAACCAGGACTAAACCAGAGCTAAACCAGGACTAGACCAGGACTAAACCAGAACTAAACCAGGACTAAACCAGAACTAAACCAGGACTAAACCAGGACTAAACCAGAACTAAACCAGGAATAAACCAGAGCCCTGAGTATAATGCAAAATGTTGTCAAAAAGCTCAGAGAATTTAATTTTAAATGGACAATTTTCAGATATTTTGAGTGACAGTATT
Source organism: Paratrypauchen microcephalus (assembly GCA_036785185.1). Taxonomy (NCBI): domain Eukaryota; kingdom Metazoa; phylum Chordata; class Actinopteri; order Gobiiformes; family Gobiidae; genus Paratrypauchen; species Paratrypauchen microcephalus. Next base: position 1,744,812 of record JAVJIX010000133.1, read on the forward strand.
ACTGCCTTACATTCTCTTCTTCTCGTCAGGAACAGTCTGTGCTCACATATTGTTCCTCTCCTCTTTCAACCCACCGCAGCATCCTCCCATCATCTTGTAGCTATTGTTAGATCTAATCACATTTTTGAGTATAATTATATTTTGATTACATTTAGCAAAACTGAAAAAGAAAAAAAAAACAAAACTGAAAGGGCACATCTGCTGTAATTATGCTAGACTCTTCAAATATCTCTGTCAATAAATATCCTGCTGTCTTTCTGGGATTTCTGTTCAGCAGCTGTTCCTTTATTCATGTCGGTAGTTACATTTACTTGAGTTACTTTTTAAAGAAATTCTACTTTTCTAACAGCATACTTTTACTCCTAATTGTGTAATATTTGTATTGAGGTAACAGTACTCTTGAGTAAAAGTTTTGGTTCCTGAGTAAATCTAAAGCGACCAAAGTTTTGTGTGACAATCTGAAATTATTTGAACATTTGTGTTTCTTGCAGTGCTTCTTCGTGCTATGGTTTCTCATTTTGGTGTCTGTCCTTTGAAAATACAGATTTTGTGCAATATTTGTTGTTTAGTTCTTTAAATTATTACATTAACTTTAAAGGAGAATTAACGTTTTTTTACAATCTGAGCCTTATTTCGGTAATAAAACAAGTTTTACTCACCCATAGCACTTTGGTGTCATATGGAGCACTTCCAGAGATGTTTTAGATTTGCGATAGCCGTACAGCGCGAGTTCTCGGGGCATATATGTAATATGCCCCGTGCGGTCTCCAAATAACACAAACTTTAGCACTTTTCAAATCATAGAAGCTCGATGTCTTAGTCTATGCTTTTGTTTGAGTCAAAAGTGGCCTGTAATCCGAGATTTATCCATAGTTTCGAGTAGATGAGGACGCCAGTGCGCATGTGCGGAGTCACAGCTTATTTCACTCTCAGTCCCCGGGACCCAAACATGAAACGCAAAGCTGTAAATTATGGATAAATCCAGGGCTCTCAAGTTTTGAGCAGGGTCGTGCATGAGACTGTAATTTCCGAGGAGCGGGGGGGGGGACTTGAAATGCCGTGTGAGCGTGTGAACGCGTCGAATTGTCTCTCTTAATGCGTGAGACTTGAGAGCCCTGCTGTAAATGTCTAAAGAGCAAACTTAAACTACAAAGTAACTAATGAGAGTTATATAAATGAAGTTATTACCTGATGGTTCTCAGTTTGTTTTCATCACCGCAGTGTGCGCTTAGCAGCTGAAACTACACTCTACAGTCTGCCCAACAACAGAACAATCTATTTTCTGATTGGCTGATTTTTTTCCGGGGAGCGGGACGGGGAGGAGGGGGAGAGTTTTTTTTCGCTGAAAATGCGCGGTGCCTGCATAAACTGAGCCACACAGACCGATTTTCTGGGCACAAAAACAAAAAAACAAAAAAAAATCAGCACGAGAGATGCCATGTGTGGCGTGTGAGCGTGTGAACACGTCGAATTGCGTGTGTCACACTCTCACTGCGTGAGACTTGAGAGCCCTGATAAATCTCAGATTACAAGCCGGCTAGAACTCACGCTACGGCTATCGCTAATCTAAAACATCTCTGGAAGTGCTCCATATGACACCAAAGTGCTATGGGTGAGTAAAACAACTTGTTTTATTACCGAAATAAGGGTCAAATTGTAAAAAAAAAAAAAAAGTTAATTCTCCTTTAAGTTATAAATATGATGGTATGTCACAAAAGTTACTGTTATTTGACTTGTACTTTTTCCAAATGTTTTTAATCTTACTTGAATAATTTCTTGGACCACTTCTTCATACTTCTACTTGAGTAGAGTAATATTTATATTGAAGTAACTGTAGTCTTCCTTGAGTAAAAGTTGTGGTTCCTCTTTAGTCTTTCCAGTTACATCAGTGCTTCTCAATTATTTTCTGTAACTCCCCCCCAGGAAGAAGAAAAATTTTCACGCCCCCCTTCCTGCGTGCGACTGTAAATAGTAATATTTGTCTAGAAAATTGTTATTAGTACACCTTTGCATTGTATTCTTTATTAACATTAAAAACAAAAAAGAAAGAAACTTGCAACTTACGTCTTTTTGCACTGAGGACTCAAATATTAATGTGTTTTTAATGCAGCTTTGCACATATTTGTTTACGTTTTACAGAAACGAAACTTAAAACTACATTACATAAACTAAAAGTGCTGAAAAAAAAAAAACGCTCTCTCCTGGTGCTGCTGATGCGTCAGCTCCTGTTGGACTAAAGGACACGACTCAGTGGAATATATGTGTTTTTTCTGTAACAGAGGATGTTCTGCTGATGGTGAGTCTCTTCTGTATATCGCGTATTTAAGGTTGCCGACCCCTGCCCCAGAGCAACAATGAGAGCGCCACTGCCAACTACTGTTGTTGATGTGCAATTACACTTAGTTCTAGAACAGTACGGCAAAAAGCATGTTTCCCAGGGTCACACACGCCCCCCCTGGCATCACACCGCGCCCCCCCCAGGGGGGCCCGCCCCACTATTTGAGAAGCACTGAGTTACATTAACTTCAAATTATAAATCAGATGTTCTTCAAGTTACTTTTACTTGAGTAGTAGTAGTTTCCCCAAATACGTTTTACTCTTACTTGATTATTTTTTTTGACCATTACTTCATACTCCTACTTGAGTAATATTATTTTGAAGTAACAGTACTCAGCTGTTGTTCCTCTTCCCTCTGTGAGTGAATCTAAAGTGACAATATGAAATGATTTGAACATTTGTGTTTCTTGCTCCGTTTCTTCAGATGATTTAGTTTGTCTCATTTCTGTTTCTACCCTCTGGTTTGTCCATCCAATTACATTAACTTCAAATTATAAATCAGATGTCTGTCATTAAAGAGCTCGTATTACACTGTTTCCTGATCTCTGTTCTAATGTTTCCTCAACACAAACACACCTGGAGTTGTGTTTTGTTTCATTCACATGTTTAACACTAAAACTCTGCATATTTACCTTTTCTCCCAAAAAGAAAACACTCTGTTCCACCTTGTGATGTCATGTGGTAGTACATGACGTGCCCCACTGTGTTTTTAAACTCCATACACACACTCCATACACCTTCACTAAAATCATTTGGATGATAAATTGCCAATCTTTACTGAACTAAAGGTAAAAGGAGCTGTTGACTTGAAAAGTAAAACTTCATCACATCACAAGGTTTTGAGGAGGGAACAACTTTTTTTTTACATGGCTTTAAGTTCACAAAAGTCTTTTTTTTCTAATATGAAGAAGAAGAAGTGACTTTATTGATCTCACACTGGAGAAATTCTTCTCTGCATTTTAACCCATCCTATATATATATACATATATTAAGAGCAGTGGGCGACACATTCCTGCGCCCGGGGACCATCTCCATGATCTTCTTGCTTCGGCTTGGTCAGGACCTAAGCTGGAGGTACCTATGGTGCATGTTTTGGGTTGGTGGGGGAAACCGGAGTGCCCGGAGGAAACCCATCCAGACACGGGGAGAACATGCAAACTCCACACAGAAAGGCCCAGGCGACCCGGGGATCGAACCCAGACCATGCATGCAAACTCCACACAGAACACACACAGAAAGGCCTGGGCGACCCGGGGATCGAACCCGGAACCTTCTTGCTGTGAAGCAAGAGCGCTAACCACTCAGCTACCGTGCCGGACCTTTATGGGACCTTTAAGTTACTAACATGATTAATTTTCCTAAATACTTTTCACTCTTGAGTACTGTCTTGGCCCACTACTTTGTACTTTTACTTGAATGATATTTTAATATAATATTCCTTTTACTTAAAGGGACAGTGTGTAAGATTTTTACCCGTTAATTACTGAAATTGAAGATACCCATTCAAAAATACATTGTTTTCCAAGCCTTTTCACTTCCATCATGAAATCAAAGTATTCTTTTGGACTTAGATATAGTCACATAAAAGGGGGATCTTCCTAGTCTGGTTAACACCTGACCATATCACAAGTGAGATATGGGTCTGGAAACTCACTTCGAAAAATCCCGTAGCGGAGGTGTGGTTAGCGATTGCCAACGACCGTTTATTGGGCGTTATGAATGTCTATCATTGAGCGTATACGTAAGTCCATAGCCAATCATATCAGTTGTCAGTTCAAACTACAAGCTTCCGTTTGTCATGTAGTACGCGTCACCGTCTTGCCACACCTCCCCCGCTCTCTGATTGGGGCCCTAAATCTGGGACTCTCGCTTGGACGAGTTTCCAGGCCGCCTTCCAGTTCGAAACGAACGGAAGCGGCCTGGGAATTCCCAGGCTAGGATCTTCCCCATGCAGAGGCAGCCATTTTGAAAACGAGAGCCGCAGAAGGACATTTGGGCTCCGCCTTCGCCTTCGGCAAGGCTCGTGGTTTTGGGTAAACAACACAAGCATGCTGCCGGATCAGACGTCGTAATGGATCTAACATGTGTTTTGGACTAAATTGTTTTACTGGATTTTATTCACTGGATCCTTACGGACAAATTGAGAGCAAGTTTATGGTGAAATACAGAGTTTGACCTGTGCAAAGCATTCTAAGGTAAGCTAACCTCGTTTTGTGCTTTTCCGTATAAAAGCCCCATGTGCTCGGGGAGTGATTGCTGTGCAGGGAAATGAATTGCATAGTCAAAAAGAGGAGACTGTAAGGTTTCATTTGATGTGTAGAGAGTCATGGTACATGATCGGGAATGTGTGTTTTTATGAGAAAAGAAAAAAAAAAAAAAACGGGACTGCGTTTTATTTATACAGTAGCGGCGCGCGGCTCGTGCGCGGGTACGAGAGCTGTCCGCGTTACGGCGCGCCCGGGTGACCCTCGAGGTCTGCCGTAGCTAAAACAGAAAGTGCAACAGCACCATCCACCTATGCGCCACAAATCCTACACACTGGGGCTTTAAATACATCTCTGCCTTTTATAAAACATTTCCAAGGTTCGAAACATGGAATTACAAAAGATGATTCCACAAAGCAAGATTTAAGATGACAATGCAGATAAAAAAAAAAAAAAGAAAAAAAAAAAGAAAATATCTGTATTTGTACTTGTTACCTTAAAATGTTACTCAAATCCAATTTCTGGCTGTACTGTACTCACCCCTGCCCGTTACAAACCATTTCCAAGGTGGACCTCGCCTCTCCACTCATCACACAGTGTTAAAAAAAACAAAACAAAAAATCCATGAAGCAAGATTTAAGATGACGTTGATGTGGATTTGAAAAAACGGAAAATATCTGCAATGGTAAGAGAAAAACGTTTTTTAAAAAGTCAAATTTGGGCAACCCCGTAATTATTGCTAAACCTTGTAATACCCCAGTGAGCTTTAAGGCCCTGGGAGATCAAAACTGCCTCTTATAAACGAACCAAAATCATAAAAAAGTGCATCGTTTACGCCAATAAAACTGTAACATGAGAGGGTTTTGAGACCAGAGGCCCGGGCTGAAACTTAAGAAACTCCGAAGCACTCGAGTTTTGTGGTGCGTGTCAATGAGAAAGAGATATTGTACGCCCATAAGGGAATCGCCCCCACAACCTCAAACCTCATTTTACTGAACTAATACACAGAGGGATATTTTCCACAGCACAGGGCAGAGGCTGGGGCATGGAGATGGAACCAGATGGGGAGCGTTTGAGAGAAATGGGAGCGGTCTGGGGCAGTGGGGGGTTCGCGCAGCAGCCAGAAATTGCACTACTTTTACTTCAAAATAATATTACTCAAGTAAAAGTACAAATTAGTGGTCTAAGAAATTACTAAGTAGAGTAAGAGTAATGTAAAATGGTGAATGGTCAGAATGTTTAGAAAGCGCTTTTCCACCTTCAAGGCACTCCAAAGCTCTTTAAGAATCTACTCACCCTTTCTTTAAACGTCCCATGGCATGAAATTTTCACTTTCTGAGGTTTTTGAACGTTAATGTGAGCTCCCCTACCCTGTTTAGGACTCTCCATGGTTAAAAGTTGCGAAATGTCTAAACTGAGCATTTGCGATCCTTTTCTGCGTTAGAAAAAATCAGAGCTCAAACAGGCGAGTTTGAACAAGGCACCTTATTGACATCAGATCGAAAAAAGAAATGCAAATGCAGTTCCACCCCCGTCTGTCTGTACTCAGCGTCTCTGTAAATCACGCCCAGAGAGTTTGGAATGTGAATGCGCTAGGCAATGCGAAATGCGTTTTTTTTATTTGCCTGGAGGCACCTCCGAGTGTTTTTAGGCTCGGAAGTCCTTTATCTGAGCCTCTGGACCTTTGAACAGCAGTGGTTTAATTTTATTTTCTGTGGAAATGTGTTTATTTTTCAATGGAACGCTTCAAATCTCTCCCCCCGTGCAAAAACACAGAAATGGATCAGCTGAGAGCTCAGAGCCGAGAGCGGAGAGTTTGGCCACGCCCCCACCCTCTACTATAGGCCAGCTCTTTTCTCCTCATTTGGATTCAAGCAACAACGCCCATTATGGAGTGTTCAGAGAGAGAAAAATTACTCTTTCTCATCTTATCTCTGTTTCTCATGCACTGAGTGTTGATTTTGAAGAAGGATTCATTTACAGTATTAGGGGAACCATTAAGGAGCCATATAAAAGCATCAAGAAGTACCATGTCATGGGATCTTTAACTCTGGCGTTGGTCTTCCTTTAATTATAACCTCCTGCTTCGAAGTCCAGTTTAGAAAACTGCTTGAGCTTTAATATGAAATCTTCCTCCATTTAAAAAGTAGGGCCAGACAAGAAGAAAAAAGTGAACCGACTGCTTAACTTGACTTGCTAACTCTAAATTGTAGCTTGCTGTCACTTATTCTAATCTGCTGCCCCAGGAGTTGCAGAAGAATCCCTGGGCTCAACCATGAGGCCAGGTAACTGCCTCAATTGCCTCCCCTGACTGCACGTCACTGGTCTGCTCTCATTTGGGTAGATTGGTCACATTTGTATACAGCGCTTTTCAATCTGCAAGGCACGCAATGCGCTTTTACAACAAGGAACCACTCACCCATTCACACACACATTCAAACACTAGTGTACGCAGACACTGGGGCGAGGTGGTTTAAGTGTCTTGCCCAAGGACACAATGACAGCATTCATCTGTAGGAGCTGAAATCGCGCCGCCAACCCGTGTGTCAGCGGATCTGATCAACCAATGATGCCAACCTTCGGATCGGCGGACAAACGCTCCACCAACTCAGCGGTCTCCAAATAACACAAACTTTAGCACTTTTCAAATCATAGAAGCTCAATGTCTTAGTCTACACTTTCGTTTGAGTCAAAAGTGGCCTGTAAACCGAGATTTATCCATAATTTACAGCTTTGCGTTTGATGTTTGCGTCCCGGGAGCTGAGAGCGAAATAAGCTGTGACTCCGCACATGCGCACTGGCGTCCTCGTCTACTCGAAACTATGGCTAAATCTCGGATTACAGGCCACTTTTGACTCAAACGAAAGCGTAGACTAAGACATCCAGCTTCTATGATTTGAAAAGTGCTAAAGTTTGTGTTATTTGGAGACCGCAAACATGTGCCCCGAGAACTCAGTTACGGATATCGCAAATCTAAAACATCTCCGGAAGGGCTCCATATGACACCAAAGTGCTATGGGTGAGTAAAACAACTTGTTTTTACCGAAATAAGGCTCAGATTGTAAAAAAAAACGTTAATTCTCCTTTAAATAAGAGTTAAAAAGGCATTTGAAGAAGTAAAATTACATATCGGGACATAACATTTGCTTTTTAATTTGAGGTTCACGTAATCTCAAGGACAAAATTTGCACTAATTCTGGTATTTTCAAAGGACAGACACAAAAATGAGACAAACTAAATCATCTCTGAAGGAGCAGAGCAAGAAGCAAAAACGCTCTTCAAAATGTGGAAAGTAAAATGTCTAAGTGCAGGGATGGTGTGAGTTATGAAAGAAAGAAGCCTGTCTTCTCTCTCTCTGCTGTGTCATGTGACCAGTGTCCCGCTGAACTCCACATCTGTCCCCATTGGAGTTTAACCTTCAATGTCCTCTCTTACGTCTTCTCTCCTCCTCTGTCTCCTGCTCCTCTCTCACTCTCTCTCTCTCTCTCGCTCCTCCACTTTCTCCTGTCTTTCATTTTTCATCTCTCTCTCTCTTTCTCCCCCCACTCACTCCTCCTCCTTTACTTTCTCTCTCTCTCCCGCACTCTCCTACTCTATTCTTCTCCTCTCTTCTTCTTCTTCTTCTTGTTTCTCTCTCCCCTCTCTCCTCCTCTACCCTCCTCCTCCCTCCTCTTCTCTCCTCCTCTGTCTCCCTCGCCCCACTCTCTCTCTCTCTCTCTCTCTCTCTCTCTCTCTCTCTCTCTCTCTCCTCCACTTTCTCCTGTCTTTCATTTTTCATCTCTCTCTCTCTTTCTCCCCCCACTCACTCCTCCTCCTTCACTTTCTCTCTCTCCCCCGCACTCTCCTACTCTATTCTCCTCCTCTCTTCTTTTTCTTCTTTTTTCTCTCTCCCCTCTTTCCTCCTCTAACCTCCTCCTCCCTCGTCTTCTCTCCTCCTCTGTCTCTCTCGCTCCTCCACTTTCTCCTGTTTTTCATTTTTCATCTCTCTCTCTCTCTTTCTCCCCCCACTCACTCCTCCTCCTCCTTCACTTTCTCTCTCTCTCTCTCCCGCACTCTCCTACTCTATTCTCCTCCTCTCTCTCTTCTTCTTCTTGTTGCTCTCTCGCCTCTCTCCTCCTCTAACCTCCTCCTCCCTCATTCTCTCTGTCCTCCCTTTCTCCTATTCTGCCCCCCTCTCTTCTTCTTCTTCTTCTTCTTGTCTCTCTCTTTCCCTCCTCTCTCATCCCCCTTCACTTTCACTCTTTCCCCCACTCTCTCCTCCTCTCTCCTCCCCTTCCTTCCTTCCTTTCTCTCGCTCTCTTCTCCCCTCTCTCTCTTCTCCTCCCTCTTTGTCTCTTTCTCCCTGCTCTTTTTCATCTCCCGTTCTCTTCTCCTCCCTCCCTCTCTGTCTTTCTTTCTTTCTTTCTCTCTCTCTGTCTCTCTCAGTCCTCCTCTCTCCCTCACTCAATCTTTCTCTCTCTCTCTCTCTATCTTTTTCTTCTGTCTCTTCTTTGTGTCCTCTGTCTTAGCTGACAAACTCCAGTCACAGGGGAAGTGTTGTGGGCATAAATTTAAAAAATGCAACTTACTATGTTAAGTTTGTGAATGATAAAAAGAAATCAGAGGAGAGCAGGAAGCAAATTTGAGAAAGTTTGGGTTTAGAATTTATAAATGGCTTACTAGAAGGCCTTCACTAGAAAAGTTACATAGTGCACCTTTAAAGAGGGGTATTATAATGTTGCCTGAAGAGGTTTTAGATCTCACCCATGCATGTTTGAGTCATTTAATGATCTCTCCTGGGCCCTATGTGAACCCTCCTTAAAGGGATAGTGCGTTATTTTTATTTTTATTTTTACGTGAATCTGTATGGGTTCCCCTGTAACATTGTGGTGCTTTAACACTGACTTACCGCTGACCACGTCGTCTGAGCCGGATTCTGCTCCGGTAAGTTCGTGGGGGCATTTAATAAAGGCCACAGACATTTGGGGACCTGGGACAAGAAGCCTCCCATGATCCCCCCTCTAAAATAAATTAACAGAAAGAGGGTCTGATTGTGGGTCCCTACAAGCCTGGGGTCCTGCCATGCTCTCACATGACAATTCTCCATAAATATACAAAAACATGATACAAAACTGTACACAACAACTTCACAAACCTGATGCGATGTTTCATTAGTGGGGTGCACTCTGACTTATGTTGTGATGGTGCTCTGAAGGGAGAGTGATTTAATGCAGTAGCAATAGACCCCTTTACAGTTAGTAAACAGACGTGACGTCACCAGCATGTGCACGCACTGTTGACCCAGAATCAACCATGGCGGACCATAGCGGAGTATCTGAACGATAGGGAGAGCTACATTCAAAAGCTCACGTTGAGCAACAGGGTTCGACTACCAGATCCTTATGCGATCACGGAGTGACAGTACGACCGCAGAAAGTGGCCAGATTTACAGTGGCCAGATATCCACTGTTATTTAGTGGAGAAGCCCAGCGTGTATACAAGAGAGAAAGTGCGCGCATACAAATCCATGGATGCCTACCAGTTTGCCGTGTGTGGCCATGTACAGGAGGTAAAATACCATGATATCGATGGGGAGTTTTGCGTGTTGGCATCTGATGTTCTCCCCAGTCAAAGACAAGGCCACAAGACGACCATGTACAATGCTTGGGCTATCATCAACAAGCGCAAGAACTACGTTCTGACCGCCAATTGCACTTGCGTTGCGGGGTAAGTAACATACAACGACTTAATTCACGAGTCACAGATGTGATCTCAGTCATGTCAAATGCCATTTATGATGGTCATGCGAAAACTTATCGTGCATTTTAACAAAGTTATTTGTGTTCGTTTACATGTGTCTGTCGTAGAGGTTACCCGGTTAATATGTCTGTGAGCTTTGCGGTGTCCTGTGCTTGCTAGTTAATCAGCATGATTAAACACCAGTGAACACCTGGGCAAGCAGCAGGTGTTCACTTGTGTGTATGTCAGTTGAATGATATGAACTATCATTTATTCCATCTGTTTCTCTTTATTCGAGTTCTCCTCTTCTGTATCTTCGCTGGGGGTTTTATGGCAGCAGTGGCTTTGTTTTGAGTCAATACTCAGTGATGACGTAGCTTTGAAACTGGTCTATAATCTTAAATACCTAGAAAGTTTAAGCAGTTTCTAATGTATTACAGAAAAAAGAGTGTCTGCTGTTTAGTTCATAGCCACATTTTGAAGCTAGAATAATGAACTTGTACTCTGCAGTGTATCAACTAAGTCAGGGGTCACTGTATCCGTGGCAACTCATCATGCCCGGGTCAGGCATTACAGCAGCTGGAGGTGTCACAAGTGTCCTGAGGCATGCTGGGAAATGTAGGAGAGTGGCTCAGCTCTTGCATTAGCACAGTGGGTGTAAGAAGGCTAATGTACGACCTATCACCTCCAGTAGTGACACAGAGAGTTGGACTATGGAAAAGTCTGAAAAGCACGAAGAGAGTCAGGTCTAGCAGTACTTACAATATCGCCTCACAACAACAAGGTCCCTGGTTCGAGTCCCAGAGCAGGAGGGGCTTTCTGTTGCGTTTGCATGTTCTCCTGCTGTTCTATTTCTTCACTCAAGCTAAAGATAGGTTAATAAGTCCTGTTGAAAATTCTAAGATCTGAGATGGTTCTGTAGTAATCCAATAATCCTGACATGTTTTTATTATTATTATTATTATATAAAGAGAAAAGAGAATCCGTCGAGAATCCGAGAAAAGAGAATCCGTTGTTAAACAGAAATGGGGGAGTTAGACATAACTTGTCTCCCATTTATAATTCGATTCTCAAACCAAGTCAAAACAGACACAGAAACATTAGGGCAGACAATCCAGGGCAGAGGGGTGGAGAGGGTCGTTAGGCTTGAATAGGGAGGCTAAACTAGACGCCAGAGAAATTTGAAAAACAAAGAGACAGATTAGTGGAGATAGTTTCAGAGCTATTTCAGTGTAGTGAGCGCCTCCTAGGGCTGAATAGATATGCTAATACTAGATGCCAGAGGAATCCGTAATACAAAAGAGACAGATTAGTTGAGATAGTTTCAGAGCTATTTCAGTGTAGGGAGCTCCTCCCCGCAGCTAGATATAAACAGGGTCTAACCAGCACTAGAACCAGAGCTGAGGAAGCCTCTCGGATGAGCGGCGAAACGTTTTCGACCAAACAAACTTTGTCCAGTTGACAAATTGAATTTCTCCTTTATCATTAAAAAAATACACTTAATTAAAAGTTAATAAATAATCACAAGACTTTATAGCACATACCAGGTTTTGTCTGGGGTTTGAACTACTTTAGTGTGAACTGTTGTTGACAAAAATGGGCAAAGAGAGTTTACTTTTGTGGTATTCCCAAAAAAGAGAGTTCTTCTATGGGTCAGAGAAAGGTTAGAGTCAGGCAAGTTCATTCAAACCTCCAAATTCTCTTATAATTACCACCAGCACCTCTCTCTTCTCTTTCTTCTCTCTCTCTCTCTTCCCTGCCTTTCCCCTCTTGCTCCTCTCTTCCCCCTCTCTCTTCCTCCCCTCTCCTTCTCTATGCTCTGTCCTTCTCTCCTCTCTCAAACCCTTCTCTCTCCTTTCTTTCCGTTCTCCTCACTGCCCCTCTTATCTACTCTCCTCCCTCTCTTCCCCCCTCACCCTCTCTCACTCCTTTTTCTTTTCTCTTTTACCTCTCTCTCTCCTCTTTCTCTTCTCCCTCCGCTCTGTCTCTCCTCTCTCACTTGCCCCCCCTCTCTCTTCCCTCTCCTCTCTCTCTCTCCCTTCCTTTTCTCCTTTTCTCCTTTTCTCTCTGCCACCTCTCTTCTCTCCCCTCTCTCTCCTCTTTGTCTTCTCCCTCCACCCTCTCTTTTCTCTCCTCAATCTCCTCTCTCGCCCTTCTTTTTCTACTCTGTCTCTGTTCCCCCTCTTCTATCTCCCTCTCTCTCTCTCTCTCTCTCCTTCTCTAGGCTAATTGACCGTAGCAGTGTTAGATGTCGTTCTGCGTTGCACAACCTTCGCTCGCCCACATTCCTTGGAGGCAGGAGAGGTGAGACGGAGGTAAAGCTCTTTCACTCTCTTTCTGTTGGAAAAATGGAAGCTGGGCAGATGTGAGGGCCCCGGGACGAAAGGCCAGAGTCTGTGTGAAGGTTTGACATGGTTTAGAGCAGCTCTGACTGACACCAGAATGTAGCACTGATCTGTTGGACAAACGCATAAATAAGAGTGACAGTGAAGGAGAGGTGAGGAAATCTGTGAGATCCACTGTTGTTCTGATTTCGTCTCAAGATTTAGGTCACTCCTGTTTTTAGTCTTGGATAATTTGTAGTTTAAAGGGCCAATATTATGCTGTTTTCTGGTGTTATTGTAATGTTGTTTCCTCATCACAAACAGACCTGGAGTTGTGTTTTGTTTCATTCACACATGTTTAACACACAAAGCCTGCTTATTTAAATTGAGCTTTTCTTTCAAACTGAAAACACTCTGTTGGTTATACAGGAAGTGCTCCACTGTGTTTTTAAACTCCATACACTTTTACTAGAACCAGAATGTATTTTTTAAAGATCCCATGACATGGTACTTCTTGATGCTTTTATATGGCTCCTTAATGGTTCCCTAATACTGTAAATGAATCCTTCTTCAAAATCAACACTCAGAAACAGAAATAAGATGAGAAAGAGTCATAAATATCTCTCTCAAACACTTTATTCTGGGCGTTGTTGCTTGAATGCAAATGAGGAGAAAAGAGATGGCCAATAGTAGAGGGTGGGGGCGTGGCCAAACTCTCCACTCTCGGCTCTGAGCCCTCAGCTGATCCATTTCCTTGTTTTTGCACGGGGGGAGAGATTTGAAGCGTTCCATTGAAAAATAAACACATTTCCACAGAAAATAAAATTAAACCACTGCTGTTCAAAGGTCCAGAGGCTCAGATAAAGGACTTCCGAGCCTAGAAACACTCGGACGTGCCTCCAGGCAAATAAAAAAAAAAACGCATTTCGCATTGCCTAGCGCATTCGCGGTCCAAACTCTCTGGGCGTGATTTACAGAGACGCTGAGTACAGACAGACGGGGGTGGAACTGCATTTGCATTTCTTTTTTTGATCTGACGTCAATAAGTTTCCTTGTTCAAAATCGCCCGTTTGAGCTCCGATTTTTTGTAACGCAGAAAAGGATCGCAAATGCTCAGTTTAGACATTTCGCAACTTTTAACCATGGGGGGGGGCTAAACAGGGTAGGGGAGCTCACATTAACGTTCAAAAACCTCAGAAAGTGAAAATTTCATGCCATGGGACCTTTAATAAAAGGAAGGGACAAAGGGGTCTGTTGTCCCTTCCTATCAGGTTTTAGGGGCCCAGAAGTGAAACCGCTGCCTACAGGGGGGCCTATGTACAGTAAGTCCTCTTGCCTCGGTCCCCAAAATTTATGTTGACGGGCCTGCAAGTCATTCGTCCATAGCAACAAAAAGTCATTTTATTCCCTATAGTTTTGAAAAATGTCTTTCACTTTATCCTTCAACTTTATCATAAAAGCAGATATGAAAACAAATAAGGTTGGATGAGAACTATATGGAAGCATCTGCCAGAGACAGGCAGTTTTATCGAATCAGAGCTTCTCTGCTTTTCTTCATGGTTACATGGAGTCAATAAACAAACCTGATTGCACAGTTATATGTTTTTCTGTCTGTCAGGAGGCCATGATACAAGATCACAATAAGAAAATAAAAACTATTCCAATATAATACAGTGAGATAACTGCACAATGCTACGTCTTTAATGGTCTGCTTATCTCCATGGAGATGTTATTGCTTTGGAATGTTCCACAGTATGGCATTAAATGTATCCCCAAGAATACAACGACAGCATTCAGCTGAGGAAGGTAGAATTGTACCATCAACCTGTGGCAGCTTGAATGAGCTGCGAAACGTATTCGACCAAATAAACTTTTGTCCCACTGACAAATTGAATTTCTCCTTTTTCCATGGATTCTGCCTGGACGACTGAGGGATTCTACACACATCTTAAGATTATTTATGTCGAGAGCGGGATTCGAACTGCCAATAATTGAACACATGCAAGTTTAATGCCATACTGTGAAACATTCGAGGTAAAGCTATAACATCTCCATGGAGACAAGCAGGTCATAAGTTACACAGTGCATCTATAATCAGTAAAAGAACAAAATCTCACTGCACCGAGCCTCTTATTTTATTCCTCTTATTTTTGTCTCCAAAAACACTCTTTGTTTAGGAAGTGCTGACAGATTAGCCTAAGCATTGCACTCATTGTACACAATTAGCACAACACACGACAAAACAAGTCAAGGCTAATTACAGTTGAACCCGGAAACCTCCCCTGTGCCGGCGGATACTAGCTCGAGGGCTAACTCATGTCTGACACCACCGGAGCTTTGTTTCCCATTGTCTTTGCATTCACAAGTGGGATAAGCACATTTAGTATGCTTCAGTAACTTCTAAACCAGGACTAAACCAGGACTAGAACAATACCAGACCAAGCATAAACGTAAAGATACAGACGCTCCTCGACATACAAACATTCGACTTACGAATATTCGGATTTACGAACAGGGTCGAAAAAAAAAAAAAAAGTTAAATGTTTGGGCAAAAGCGCTGTACATGTACGCAAGTGAGTTTTTGGATTTAGCGCCTATACCGACTTCCGGCGGAAATACGCATTACGTACATAGTGCTGACGCACAGGCAGGGTGCTGCGCAGCATCCCCCAAGCGTCACGCCCACTCAGTTGAAGTGTTCAGACCTACTACGGTGTTACGACGGTGCGGTGTTACGAACTTTGTTGTTTTATCTTGCATGCGTAATCCGATATGGTTGGTGAAAAGCAAAAAGCTTCTAGTGGAAATGTGGAAAAGCGGCAAGCCATCTCATTTGAAAAGAAGGTGGCGATAATAAAGAAACTTGATGCTGGTGAGAAGATGGTGAATGTGGCACGCGCCTACAACATGAACCGTTCGACAATTGGTACGATATATAAACAAAAGGATCGCATTATGGAGCATGTGGAAAGTGCAGCGGGTATGCAATCCACCATCATATGCAAAAAGAGAGGGAAACTCATCGAAGAGATGGAGAAACTTCTTGGTATTTGGCTCGACAATCAGCGGCAGGTGATTAAACTTGCTAAAGGTAAGCTAAACTTTTTAAATAGGCTACGCACACACACACAGTCTCACACATACATTCACACACACACATGCGCGCTCTCTCTCTCTCAGCTGACTGTGTTTGCCTCTGTGTCCCTCTCTTCTTTTTATCTCATCAGTTTTCCATATTTCTAAAAAGCATATTGTTTTGTTACTATTTAGTGTTATTTAAATGCAGTACAAATCCATATAAATTACTTATACAAGCCCTAAACATACATTCCCTTCTAATAACGACTTATTCGGAACGTAACTCGTTCGTAGGTTGAGGAGCGTCTGTAACTAAAGATAAGATGTAACTTTTCTGGTGCCTGGATCTGTCATGGAGATGCTTTAGCTGAAATGTTCCGTAATATTATCTTGCATCTATTCATTTACAGACAGTGATGGATGAAGTTCTCAATTTACAAGTTACTTAAATAAAAGTGTAGATACAGGGCCAAGAAGTTACTCCAGTAAAAGTATCACATGAAAAAATCTACTTACGTAAAAGTATTAAAGTACCTGTTTAAATGTACTTAAAGAGTAAAACATAAAATATTTTGGATATTTTTAGAACAATTAAAGCACTGGATGTAATGATTTTGGTAAAGAATTCAGCACATTTTAAGCTATTCAAATGATTTCTTAATTTTTATGTATTTATGTATTTTCTTTGCTCAAAGTTGGGACGGAAAAGCAAATTAAATGCATTCAAAATAAGTCTCAGCCATTTCAGCAGATCTCAAACCATAATGAAAAGTATGTTTTACTTTTCAGTCCAGATCTAAAATGTAGAGGAGTAGAAAGTACAGATACTGGCTCTCAAATATAGTGAAGTAAAAAAACACTGTAAAATGTACTTGATGCCTAATAGTAGAAGTACAGATACCTAAAAAAGTGCACTTTTACTTTTGTACTTTGTTACCTGCCACCACTGATTACAGATATACATTCTTACTCAGATCTTACTCTTCTCTCCATGAAGCCACAAGGTAGAACATTCCAGGCATTACATCAACATCTCCACAATTAGCACGCAACACACGGCAAACCCCGTCAAAGCTAATTACAAACATCAAACCCGGAAACCTCCCCCTGTGCCAGCGGATGCCAGCTCGAGGGCTAACTCGTGTCTGACATCGCTGCTGTAGCTTTGTTTCCCATGCTCTTACTTACGTATTCACAGGCGGGATAAGCACATTCGTTATGCATCATTAGCGTCTATATCAAGTCGCACAGATGCTAATGCTAACGGCTAATCCGCTTCCCGCTAATGTCACTGATAAACATGGGTTATCTGCTGTTTTCTGCTGTCAAAGTGCACTCATTACAATCTTTCTATGTGCGTAAAAAGACTGGTGCTTATCTGCCGGGCTCAAGACAAAGATAATTGAAAGCAGAAGAGGATGGAGATCTGGAAGAGAGTCCGTGGATTAAGACTAGGGGTGGGTATTGGCAAAGAAGTCACGATTCAATTCGAATCACGATTCATATGCCACGATGTGATACTATCACGATGCATCACGATACTTGAATTATTGCGATGCATTGCAATATATTCGACATACTTCAGTGAAAATCTACCAAAAAAAAAGAGGATAACTTAAAGGTCCCATGGCATGAAATTTTCACTTTCTGAGGTTTTTGAACGTTAATGTGAGCTCCCCTACCCTGTTTAGCCCCCCCCCCCCATGGTTAAAAGTTGCAAAATGTCTAAACTGAGCATTTGCGATCCTTTTCTGCGTTACAAAAAATCGGAGCTCAAACGAGCGATTTTGAACAAGGCACCTTATTGACGTCAGATCGGAAGAAGAAATGCAAATGCAGTTCCACCCCCGTCTGTCTGTACTCAGCGTCTCTGTAAATCACGCCCAGAGAGTTTGGACTGCGAATGCGCTAGGCAATGCGAAATGCGTTTTTTTATTTGCCTGGAGGCACGTCCGAGTGTTTCTAGGCTCGGAAGTCCTTTATCTGAGCCTCTGGACCTTTGAACAGCAGTGGTTTCATTTTATTTTCTGTGGAAATGTGTTTATTTTTCAATGGAACGCTTCAAATCTCTCCCCCCGTGCAAAAACACAGAAATGGCTCAGCTAAGCGCTGAGAGCTGAGAGTTTGGCCACGCCTCCACCCTCTACTATAGGCCAGCTCTTTTCTCCTCATTTGCATTCAAGCAACAACGCCCATTATGGCCTGTTCAGAGAGAGAAAAATTACTCTTTCTCATCTTATCTCTGTTTCTCATGCACTGAGTGTTGATTTTGAAGAAGGATTCATTTACAGTATTAGGGAACCATTAAAGAGCCATATAAAAGCATCAAGAAGTACCATGTCATGGGATCTTTAAAGATAGCCATAAAGATCGAGTAGCCATAAAGATAGAGTCTGTAATTGAGTAAATGCAAGACAGACTGAATGCTGTGGAACATTGCGAATGTGTGCATGGGTCACCATGGTAACTGCTGAATATTGCACCATAGATGTACATGACAAACACCCCAATCATAATGTCACCGCACAGTATCAATTGTTGCTCCCATAGTCCAGATTGATACAGTGAAATAGTCACATGATCATTTAGGTTGTTTTTTTTCACTTGGATTCCCATCTTATTCTTACCACACAAGTTATAGGTATAGTTAGATTTATATAGATATATTTATATATACAGGCCTAATAATATCCCACTGGGGCAGAGAACGTTTCATAACCTTGATTGCAATTACACTCACATAGACCAGCAACAGACAGAAGCATCAAGGTTGCACTCAAGGCACAGAGTTTAAGGTGTTTTCTAAACTTCTGAGTTCATTTTCAAGTTTGTTTGTTTTTTTTTTATGATAGAAAATGTGGATTTGTTGCTCTGGTTACTAAGTGAGGTTGGACTAAAGGAGTTATAATGTAGTGTAAATAGAGACTAGGTGTCTGTGTTCAGTCCAGACCTTGGCCCTGATCTGATTAAAGTGTGAATGTTAGTTAGAGTTTACTGCAGATGTTTAACCAGGTCATCTGTGTTTGAGGAACCAGGACACAGACCCTACTGCACATGTGGTTTTGTTGGCTGCAGTTAAAAAGTAATATAATATACATTTAGATTCAGAAATAAATGTTTTCTTTCTTTTTTATACAAATACAAAGAGACAAATTGAAATCCTACCAAAAGTTTCGACTCACCAGCGATGTCATATATCCACAAAAAAAGTATTGTTAAAAGTAAACCTTTAGCTGTAACTGTAAATTTAAATATTCATATGGTATTGCAAATCACTATTACGTAAAAAAGTTTACTGATATCCAGCAAAAGGTGTATCTGGACTTATACAAACACACATCAAAATTGTGACTAAACCCGGACTAAACAAGGACTAAAACAATACCAGACGAGGCTTCTACCAGGACTAAACTGAACGTACCAGACCCCCCAGGATTTCGCGGGCATTTTTTGTGATTGTTGCGGGCTAAAATGCCTGAATTTGCGGGAGCTTTTCCAAAAAGTTGCGATGAAAGTTGCGGTGCTTTTAAGGTTTTTGTTGCGATTTTGTTGCGGGAGGAAGTGAAAGTTGAGATAAATAGTTGCGATTTTCGCTTTTTGTAATTAAAATTGAGTAATATTTTGAATACTGAGTTATTACTGACAAAGAATAATACAAAGACACAGAGATCACAGATATGGTCCTAAAACAACCTTACTAATATCGAAAATAAATTACTACTAGGAGGGGAACTGTTTCGCCCGGTCTTTTGCTGTTATTTTTGTGGGCAAATGGCGCCGCAGACATGTTTCTTTACCATTAGAAGCCGTGTCTCAATGTCCAGGCCGCGCGGCTCGGAGCGTGGCCCGAAGGGCATGTGCGTCACACATTTCGACAGTACACCGGCGCGACGACTGCTGTCCCACTTCTTTTTTGTCCCATGCGCAGTTAACACGCGGTCCGAAGACCGCAGTCGTTAAGCGGTCCGCGGACTGCAGTCGGGGCTGAGCAAGTGTGCACCTCCTTGACTGCAGTCTGAGCCCCCTTCGGGCCGCGCTCCGAGCTGTGCGCTCTGGGAACTGGGGACACAGCCGCAGTTTCGTTTCGTCACACGGGAGTAAAGCAGAATGTTGCGGCTTCCAAACTCAAACCTTTTAGCCGCCGAGAATATGAGGTTGGGTCCTATGGCTCGCAAATTTGTGACGCGCAAAGAGGAGGCTATGGTGACAGATACGCTGAGATCCAGATTTGTTTTGTGCATTTATTACAAAAAGAGCGCACACAGCTATGACAGCGCAGCAGGATGAAATGGAACTCATGAAAACCAGCAGGATGAACAGATTAACGTGAAAGATGAATGAATGGTTTGCGTTCAACAAAAAATATGGCTACACCCCAACCCTGACTCTCTCCTCTGTGTGACAGGTGAGCGCGCGCTTATACACGCACACTTCCGTACGTGCACACACGCACACTCACGTGACCCACCGCCTCTGCCGCACACACACACAAACGCACCGTGCACCTCATCTCAGTTGTGTCTCCTACACAGAAGGAAGTTGGTCGGCGTTCAATACGTCGCCGATGATTGGTCAAAATTAGTAAAAATTGCGGGAAAGTTGCGGTGATTGGTCAAAATTGCAACACCGCCCTGAGTTCGCGGGGATTGGCTGAAGTTGCGTTGAAGTTGCAAATCGCAACATCGCGAATTCCTGGAGGGTCTGACTTACATCATTATTTTAAAGGTGCACTGTGTAACATTTCTGGTGAAGGGTCTGTCATGGAGATATTATTGCTTTGGCTGGAATGTCCCACATAATTACCTGATTTTATTCAATTACAAATTTAAATGTACATGTTTAAAAATACATTGAAAAACTTCTTACTGAGAAGCTGGATCACCTCTCCACAGATGTTACCTGGAATGTCTGGAATGTTTCACAGTATAGCATTAAACCTTAGACTAAGACCAAGTTTCAGGTAAGATCTGTGGAGAGGCGGCCCCGCTCACAGTCAGAATGTTGTTTTTCAAGATTATGAGCTATAAATAAATGGAAGGCAGAGCTGTTTAATGCCAAAAAGCAGAAGAAAAAGCAGAGTTTAAAAGCAGAGCAAGGACATCTCCATAGAAACAAGCAGGTGATGGACTCCTTCTTGTCCTCTATTCTTCAGCAGATGGATGAGCCCAGCTGTGACATTAATAAACCTGTATCATGATATCTCCTGTATCATTTGTGAGTGTGCGTAACGTCCAGTCTCCATCTGCAACTCCGATAATGCTTCCCTCAGTTCATTTCATTCAGAGATCCTCCATCTTTCTCCATTTCGCCAAACAGGAAATGAGCCCTGCACACAGACTCGAGCAGGATTCAGAACAAGACAACAGCACAGACTTTTAATTATGGGAAAGACTAGAGATGGGAAATGCTTTTTGTGAAATTAGCCAGGGCTGTTTCTAGCTTTGTGCAGCCTGATGCGAGATCTGTTCTTTTGGGGTCCTAGTTTGAGAAAATCCAGAAATGATGCAGTTCTTATAGGTGCACAGTGTAATGGATATGCCATTGGTCTGCCTAGAATGTTCCACAATATGACATTAAACAGCTCTACCTTACATGTATTCAATTACAGGTGGTTTTATAGCTCAAAATTACCTAGTAAAACTGGCAGTCTGAATGTGAGCAGGGTTTACTCTCCACAGATTTGACCTGTCACTTGGTCTGGTTTAGTCTCCATTAAGATAGAAAGGTTTAATACCATACTGTGAAAAAAGAAAAGTGCACCTTTAAAGGAAAAGTAACGTTTCTTTTACAATCTGAGCCTTATTTCGGTAATAAAACAAGTTGTTTTACTCACCCATAGCACTTTGGTGTCATATGGAGCACTTCCGGAGATGTTTTAGATTTGCGATCTCCATAATGTGAGTTCTCGGGGCACTTATTTGCGGTCTCCAAATAACACAAGCTTTAGCACTTTTCAAATCATAGAAGCCCGATGTCTTAGCCTACGATTTCGTGTGGTCAAAAGTGGCCTGTAATCCGAGATTTAGCCATAGTTTCGAGTAGATGAGGAGGCCAGTGCACATGTGCGGAGTGTGCTCTCAGCTCCCGGGACCCAAACATGAAACGCAAAGCTGTAAACTATGGATAAATCTCGGATTACAGGCCACTTTTGATTCAAACGAAATCGTAGACTAAGACATCAGGCTTCTATGATTTGAAAAGTGCTAAAGTTTGTGTTATTTGGAGCCCGCACGGGGCATATTACATGCTTGGGGAATATATTATATGCCCCGAGCTATGGCTAGAAGTCGCGCTAGGCTAACCGCAAATCTAAAACATCTCTGGAAGTGCTCCATATGACACCAAAGTGCTATGGGTGAGTAAAACAACTTGTTTTATTACCGAAATAAGGCTCAAATTGTAAAAAAAAACAACGTTACTTTTCCTTTAAGGCTTCAAAGTATGAGTATTGCTTATTCACATTACATTAGAGCTTAATTTAAGTCAAATGATTTACTGTTTTCTATGTACGTCTCCATATTAAAGCCCTACTATGTAACATTTTAGCTAAAAAAAAATGCATGTTTATTTTCATATTGGATGTTTTGCTCTAAAAATGTAAAAAAACAGGGATTTTGTATTTCTCCCTGTTTGTCTCCATGGAAACGTTGGTCCTTTGACTATATCTTCTACAGTTTGACATAAAACAAGTCTATCTGCATGGAGAATGTTCCGAAGTATGGTTTTAACTTTCTTTTTCCATGGAATTGTGCAGGTTTACATATCTGCCCCAAGAAAGTATCTTTAAATGAAAACACTATATTTTAGAATGGGGCTTTAAGCATTTGCTCAGTCTGCCAATGCCAGAAACAGTACTGCCATATACTTTATTCTGTTTTGAAGATATTTCTTTGTTATTTCTGTGGTGGATGGAGAGTAGTGAGTATGTTAATTTATGCGTGTGGTTGACTGAGAGTTTACCCAGAAACCTTGAGACATGCACACAAAACGAAAGCTCACATACAGAGACGGAGTGGTGGACATCTTGGCGTGGTACAATGTCATGTGTATTACTGGGTTTGGACCAGGACAAATCGGGTTGTTGTGGTGAAACAGGCCATAAAGGCTCAAATACAGAGATGGTGTGGCGGACATGTTGGTGTGGTGTAATTTCATATGCATTATTTGGACCTGTTTGGACCAAGACAGATCGGTTTATTGTGGTGAAACGCTACATGGAAGCTTAGATACAGAGATAACATGACGGGCATGTTGGTGTGATACAAAGCTATGTGTAGTACTGGGTTTGGACTGCGACAGATCGCTCTTATTGTGGTGAAACATGACATAACGGCTCAGATAAACTAAAGAGACGGGCGTCGGACATGTTGGTGTGGTATGAAAAGGACCACAGCACCAAAGGAATGGCTTGAATCTTGATATTGAAT
This sequence comes from Paratrypauchen microcephalus, assembly GCA_036785185.1. Lineage (NCBI taxonomy): Eukaryota > Metazoa > Chordata > Actinopteri > Gobiiformes > Gobiidae > Paratrypauchen > Paratrypauchen microcephalus. The sequence continues at coordinate 1,767,900 of JAVJIX010000133.1, forward strand.
GACCCTCGTAATACAGAAGTCTGGTGCATAGAAAAGCACTAGGGGTGGCACGGTTCATGAAAAACCGACGAACCGTTCGGTGCGCACCTGACGGTTCCGGGCATGCGCAATGTATACTTGCCTCTGGCATGCCCGTATGTAACCTCGGCTCGCGAGAAAGATGAATGAGTGCGGTAAATAAAGTTAGATAGAAATGGCAAGTGAGAATGGAGATAGCGGCAAGGACATAGAGGATGCACCAGTGTCATTTAAGTCCGGTGTCTGGGGAAAAGCGGAAAGCCACGGAAACCCCCCTCCCACGCCGCCGCCGAAATGTGCTCTAATCAGAGGCATTGAGGAGAGAGCTTATGCACGCTATCAGGGAAGCTAACAAGAGGAGAGACAGCGTGAAAAGGCGGTAAGTGAGGCACGGACAGGGTGTTTTATAAAGTTTAACCTGCCCTGTGATACATGTTACATGTTACACGTGCGAAAGAGCTGCGCTCCAGACAGAGCTTAATACGGTAGAAACGGTAGAAGTTTAATACGAGACACGTACTTTTGTTTCTGTTTCTTCAATATCTAGTGAAAGAGTTTTTTCAACAGCAGGTGACATAGTTACTGCCACCAGATCGGAGAGATGGTTCCAATAATGGGCTGAAAGTCATGTCAAATTCAGATTGTGTGATTATTACACTGTATTAAGATTTTATATTACATTAGATTATTATATAATCGTATAACCTTTTTAATGTTAAATCCTGTTATTGTGGAGTATTAAGATAAATGGATATAAGGTGTATTTTGACAGAAACCAATAAGAACCGTACAGAACCAAGACAAACCGTGACCCTTAAACCGTGATACGAACCGAACTGTGATTTTTGTGAACCGTGCCACCCCTATAAAGCACTGTGCATTTTGGTGGTTTGGAACAGCAGATTATATTTATTGTGTAAGTGCATAAATCCCAGCTCTGACCTGCGTAAACTGTTTTTGTGTCCTTGGGCAAGTCACTTCACCACCTTGGTTATTTATGATTGTGGTGTGTGTCTGCCAGTATAGCTCAGTGCAGCTTTGGTTACAAATAAAAAGCCCCGCTGAAATAAAATGCCAGTGGTGTGTAGGTAACTCCACTTTCATTTTAATTTGTGACTACTGCATGTATGTCTATGGAAAAATGTTGCCATGGTGACACAATGCACACATTATATTACAACATAGCCTGATAAGCAGCTAAGTCAGTTGTTTCTGTGCAGCAATGCCAGTTATTTCTGGTCAGATTGTGTTAAAACAAAGCTCAGATTAAAGTCTAACATGAATAACAAGGCTTCAGAAAGGATAGGGCCTCCAGTTAGCATTACACCCCCAGCATATGTTGTTGACATTAGCTGCAAAGCATCATTATCTCAATATTTATTTATTTATTTTGTTATTTTTGGCTTACTTTTAGTCATCTTGAATATTTTTGATACATTATTTTTATTGTACTGCTAATGCTTATGTAATTACAACAGCTTCTCACTCCACCAATTATATTGTTCTCTGTGCTCTTCTTCACACTGGAAATAAGTCTGTTACACATTTGAAGGTTTATTTTCAATTGTCCATGCAAATCTATACCAAATACCCATGAGGCCATTGGGTTAGTAGCACTTTCCCATGTTTTCTTATTTATTTTTACCCCAGTTTCATCCTCTTCTTGGTTTGTCTTGTGAGAAAAGTCTTTATTTTGATGAGGGAGCTCCACACCACAGGAACAGGGCTGTCCCAGCTGGGTTCAGAGGTCAGAGGTCAATGTGAGCCCAAAGGGAAACTATAATGTGCATGTATGAATAACAGAAGCATTTCTTATAGTTTTGCACACCACTCCCACAGAAATGTATCACTGAAGTTTTTACAATCACAAATCAATCATTTTCATTGATTAAAGGTCCCATGACATGGTACTTCTTGATGCTTTTATATGGCTCCTTAATGGTTCCCTAATACTGTAAATGAATCCTTCTTCAAAATCAACACTCAGTGCATGAGAAACAGAGATAAGATGAGAAAGAGTCATAAATGTCACTCTGGAACACTCCATTATGGGCGTTGTTGCTTGAACAGGGCTCTCAAGTCTCACGCATTGAGAGTGTGACACACGCAATTCGACGTGTTCACACGCCACACATGGCATTTCTCACGCTGATTTCTTTCTTTTTTTTCTTTTTTTTTTGTGCCCAGAAAATCGGTCTGTGTGGCTTAGTTTATGCAGGCTCCGCGCGTTTTCAGCAAAAAAAACTCCCCCTGCTCCGGGCGCACGGTCCGAGCGAGGCCGGAGCAGACGCGCCGTCCCCCGGGCACGTCCTGAGCCTCAGTCCCGGTGCCACGTCTCCTTTGAGACGCACCGACTCCGGTTCCGGTGTCTCCGTCTGTGCATAACGTGTCCCCCCCGACAGCTTATGCGCGAAATACGCGCGGCCCAGAGCCGAACTGCCCATGGTGAGCCGCGGTGAGACGCGGTTCGCCGCGGTTCGCCGCGGTTCGCCGCGGTTCGCCGCGGTTCGCCGCGGTTCGCCGCGGGCCCGGTGCATTAACCAGACTCTTACATTAATCCGTTAAAAATGTCCCGCTCCCCCCCGCCCCGGTCCCTCCTCCCCGCCCCTCTCAGCGCGCACTGACAAAGTGCAGTGATGATAAAACAAACTGAGAACCATCAGGTAATAACTTCATTTATATAACTCTCATTAGTTGCTTTGTAGTTTAAGTTTGCTCTTTAGACAAACAGGGCTCTCAACACGCAATTCGACGTGTTCACACGCTCACACGGCATTTCTCACGCAATTCTCACGCATGAAAATTTCATGCAATGGGACCTTTAAAGAAGCACTAGGTAGCTTTTCTGTTGGAGGAGTTTGTATTATAGATATAATGTTAGCCTTTCCACAGGTCGGACCTGTAAATTGGCTTGGTGTTTGTCTCCATGGAAATAGATAAGTTTAATATCATAAAGCAACGACATCTCCATGGCGGCGGACCCGGAATGTTACACAGTGCCGCTTTAATGTTGAAAATCACATTCTATTGTCTAAATAAAGTGTGTTTACTATCATCTTGTTATCGGCATTGGTATTGAGTATCGAGCCTGTTCCTTAGTATTGAAATCGAGTTTGAAATGTTTAGCATTTCATATCATTTTGCACCAGCTGGTAGGTATGTCTCTTCCATAAACCAGGGGCAGAATCGTCCCTATATCCACTACTGAATCCAGTGTGTGAAAGAGAGAGGGAGGGAGGACTGAGAGAAGGACCGATAATCCGTGGAAAAACCCCTGATGCCATTCCGCTGTAGACAGGAAAAGATCCATCGCGGTGATAGATGATGTCAGTGTCGGGGGTGATTTGTGTGTGGTAAACTTCAAACACAGTTTTACAAATGTGATGGAAAATGTCTGAACGTTTTGCCAAATATTCCACATGCTTCGATTAACTTTATTTATAACTCTGCGGAGGAAATGTGTATGGCGGATTAGGGAGACTTCGAGACAAAGTGCTGGACGGTTTTAATCATCGCATAAGATGTATTTTAGAAAGCAGATGAGCAGACATCTCAGAAAAGATCCCATTTCTGCCCATGTTATTTGGATAATAAATAAAGAGGAATAAGAATGAAAAAATCAAAATGAATGGACAAGAGATTAAATATATAGAGCGCCTTTCCAGAGACCAAGAACTTTTTACACTGTACTACTCATTCATTCACTCCATACTTGTTGGTCGTAAAATACTGTTGCAGTCACGGCTGCCCTGGGACAAATTGACAGAGAGGCTGCCAATCTGCACCACTGGCCCTTCCAACCACCATCAGCACTCATACACACACTGCATTCATAGTAGGCAAGATGAGCAAAGTGTCTTGCCTAAGGACACAACAGATTGGGCTAGAGCCACTGCTCCCCCAGTGTGACACTTGGTATTCCCAGCGGTCTCCCATCCAAGTACTAATCAGCAGTGTTGTATAGTAACAAAGTAATAATACTTCACTACGGTACTTAAGTACATTTTGGGAGACTTTGTACTTTACTTGAGTTTTTAAAAAAAAAGATAACTTTTACTTTTACTTCACTACATTTCCGAATTTAATTGCATACTTTTACTCCAATACATTTTCAATGTGCCGTTTAGTTACTCGTTACAAAAAAACCCTCTACTGATGCAAGGAAGTCAGGACGTGCCTGGGCTTGTTCGCTACTTGCGCATGACAATCAGCCTACACCTGTTGGTTTCATACAGCTAGTTTAATCAAACAACATCCCAGATGGAATTACAAATAACGTATTTTGTGCCTGCATTTACTTGCTCATAGGACGGCGTTTCATGGATATCACCAAACCCAATATCTTCGACAGTGCTCCATATGACACAAACTACCATGGGTGAGCCCAACATGGTGTTTCACAGTAGGATTAAGGGCCCAATTGCAAAAAACCCTCTTCCTCCAAAAACACTCCTTCAATGGTGTCATGTATGCCTTATTTTCGGCACTGTTATTTAAAAAAAAAAAAAAGGTTTGGGGGGGGGGGGGGGGGCTGCCTTTGCTTGATACTTTTACTTGTACTTTTAATTACATTACTTGAGTACATTTATTTTTACATTACTTGTCATACTTAAGTACAAGAAGTTCCAGATACTTTAAGACTTTTACTCAAGTAACATTTCAGTCAGTGACTTTGACTTTTACCAAAGTCCTTTTTGGGAGGGGAACCTATACTTTTACTTGAGTTTGATTTTCCAGTACTTTATACAACACTGTCTAATCAGGCCTGGCCCGGTTTAGTTTCAGAGACCAGACAAGATTGGGCACTTGTATTGATACTTTGCAGCGACGTCATGCTGGGGGTGTTCTATTTGTATCTCTAATGCTGGAATGTTTAGGAGTTACTATGGTGATACAATGCACACATTAGCAAACACAGTCAAAAAGGTTTTAAGGCACCCAAGGGAATGTTTATGACATAACGTGCAAATATCAATTCTGATTCCTATACTTTTGTCTAATCCAAGTTATGGTTCAGGTTGTGTTGCCAGATTGGTCAAAAAGCTCTAGTCGGGTCACACAGCTTTGTTAAAGATCCCATGACATGGTACTTCTTGATGCTTTTATATGGCTCCTTAATGGTTCCCTAATACTGTAAATGAATCCTTCTTCAAAATCAAGACTCAGTGCATGAGAAAGACCCATGAACACAGACAGAGTCATAAATATCTCTCTGGAACACTCCATTATGGGCGCTGTTGCTTGAATGCAAATGAGGAGGACAGAGATAGGCCAGAGCAGCGGGGGGGGGCGTGGCCAAACTCCCCACTCTTTCCTCTTTAGCGGTGCGATGTGTGCAGGCCCCACTTCCGAAGAGATGAGAAGCGTTCCATTGAAAAATAAACACATTTCCACAGAAAATAAAATGAAATCACTGCTGTTTCAGAGGTTCAGAGGGTCGGATAAGAAGAAGTGACTTTATTGATCTCACACAGGAGAAATTCTTCTCTCCATTTAACCCATCCTGTTATTAGGAGCAGTGGGCAGCACATTACTGCGCCCGGGGACCATCTCCATGATCTTCTTGGACATCCGAGCCTGGAAACACTCTCATGTGCGTCCAGGCAAATAAAAAAACGCATCTCGCATTGCGTAGCTCGTTCGCAGTCCAAACTCTCTGGGCGTGATTTACAGAGAGTGTGGGTAGAAACACAGACGGGCGGTGGGACTGCATTTGCATTTTTTCTTCAAAGTGACGTCACATAGTTTCCTTGTTCAGAATCGCCCGTTTGAGCTGTCTTTTTTTCAAACGCAGAAAAGGATTGCAAATGCTCAGTTTACAGATTTCACAACTTTTAGCCATGGGAAAGGGGGGGCCTAAACAGGGTAGGGGAGCTCACATTAACATTCAAAAACCTCAGAAAGTGAACATCTCATGCCATGGGACCTTTAAGGATACTCAAAACAAACAGATTCTCCTCAAATTTCCGGAGAATTCACAACCAAGAACACCATCTTGGAGCAGTTTTTTTTGTACCTGCTGCAACTTCCCCACTACAGCTGTGAGTGAACCTTCTATGATTTTCTTTTGTCTCTCCCGACACACACAGATCATAAAATAAACCTGCGGTGTGTTTTTGGCTCAGATACATGTCTCCTCCTCTGTTCTCTGCCTCACTGTTTATCTTTTGTGGTCTAGTCTCAGGTTTCTCTGTCAGGACTCGGAGTGACACGATCCGATTTCAGAGGTATGGACCAGCGTGCAGACAGCTTTGAGACAGAACTCTAGACTTCACTGGAAAAAGAAAAGACAAAAGTTGTGTTTGTGCATAGAAAAGTGCATACTGTTGCCGTGTCCTTGTGCAAGTCACTTCCCCCACCGTATGTTCATGAATGTGGTGTGTGTGAGTGATTAGTGCATTGTCTGTCAATCTTACTCAGGGCAGTAATAATATTTTTGTTTTAATTTTAACAGAATTTTTATGTTTTATGCATTTTCATGGGCCTATTTTACGCATTGAGAGTGTGACACACGCTCACACGCCATACGTGGCATTTCTCACGCTAAATTTTTTTATTTTATTTTTTTGTGCCCAGAAAATCAGTCTGTGTGGCTCAGTTTATGCAGGCACCGCGCGTTTTCAGCGAAAGAAAACAACCCCCTCCTCCCCGTCCCGCTCCCCGGAAAAAAATCTCAGTTTCAGCCAATCGGAAAATAGATTGTTCTGTTGTTGGGCAGACTAGTTTCAGCTGCTAAGCGCGCACAGCGACTGACGGTGATGATAAAACAAACTGAGAACCATCAGGTAATAACTTCATTTATATAACTCTCATTAGTTGCTTTGTAGTTTAAGTTTGCTCTTTAGACAAATTCAACGCAATTCGACATGAGCCCTGATAATAATCATAATAATAATAGGTTCAAAAGGCTGTGTAAACTCTATATCACTGTGCATCATCATCATCATAGCAATGGCCCGAAGCTCAGAGGCAGTCAGACAATCAAAAGAATTGAAATACAATGTACTGTTTACACTGGGGTTGGTTCGCTTACTCACTTCCAGCTATGTGAGCTATCCTTACTTCCTTCTTCTGACATATCCTAAAACCTTATTTCAACTTTGTGAGGTCATGTTTGGACAACTGGCTTCCTCTACTTAAAAGCTGTTAATGCATTGCCCAGAAAGTTCCATAGTCAGGTACTCAACTTAAAATGACTTAACTGTCTTATTTATTAATCATCCATCTATTTATTTCCACTTGTCCAGGGACAAGAAGGCAGCAGTCTGAGTAGGCGTGCACAAAACTTCTCCAAACTCTCTCTGTAACTGCAGTGAGCCTTGGCATTTTGGTCTTAAAATGTTTGTATTAACCTGGTGTTTTTATTTCACTATTTTGTCTGTTAATAAATTCAGGTTCCTAATATGGACTGGCTCCAAATTCGCTCTTATATTTTCATTTCATTTCCAGTCAAACGAAGCCTCGATGAGCTTCATTTGACTGGAGCTGTGGGTGACGTCACACTCCCAGAGACCATTTCTTTATACATCTATGTTCTCCGCACACACTTCCTCCAGCTCTTCCGGGAGGATCCTGAGGCATTCCCAGGCCAGCTGATAGATAAGTAGCCCCTACAACATGGAGGAAAGCGGCTCTACTCCGAGCTCCTCCTGTGTGACTGTGTTCCTCATCCTATTTCTGAGGTAGCGCCCAGCCGCCCAAATACAGGTGGCTGTATGGCTCAAAAATACCTATAAAAACAGGCATTCTGATGGTGAGCAGGGTCGCCTCTCCACAGATCTGACCTGTAACTTGGTCTGTTTTGGTCTCCATTAAGATAGAAAGGTTTAATGCCAAACATTCCAGACAAAACAATAATATATCCAAGGAGAAAAGCTTTTGACCACCAGAAAAGTCATACAATGTCCCTTTATAAAAAAAAACCTTGGAAACATTCATGTTTTTTAGTATTTAGACTGTGGAACATTCCAGAAAAAGGAACAATATCTTCACAGAGATAAGGAGTTGATATACTATCTACCAGAAAAGTGATTATATTATTATTATATATGATTATATTTTTCATGGTGGTTTCATTGATTAAAGGGACAGTGTGTAAGATTTTTACCCGTTAATTACTGAAATTGAAGATACCCATTCAAAAATACATTGTTTTCCAAGCCTTTTCACTTCCATCATGAAATCAAAGTATTCTTTTGGACTTAGATATAGTCACATAAAAGGGGGATCTTCCCCATGCAGAGGCAGCCATTTTGAATACGAGAGCCGCAGAAGGACATTTGGGCTCCGCCTTCGCCTTCGGCAAGGCTCGTGGTTTTGGGTAAACAACACAAGCATGCTGCCGGATCAGACGTCGTAATGGATCTAACACGTGTTTTGGACTAAATTGTTTTACTGGATTTTATTTGCTGTATCCTTAAGGACAAATTGAGAGCAAGTTTATGGTGAAATACAGAGTTTGACCTGTGCAAAGCATTCTAAGGTAAGCTAACCTCGTTTTGTGCTTTTCCGTATAAAAGCCCCATGTGCTCGGGGAGTGTTTGTTGTGCAGGGAAATGAATTGCATAGTCAAAAAGAGGAGACTGTAAGGTTTCATTTGATGTGTAGAGTGTCATGGTACAGGATCGGGAATGTGTGTTTTCATGAGAGAAAAAAAAAGAAGAAAAAAACCGGGACCGCGTTTTATTTATACAGTAGCGGCGCGCGGCTCGTGCGCGCGCCCGGGTGACCCTCGAGGTCTGCCGTAGCTAAAACAGAAAATGCAATAGCACCATCCACCTATGCGCCACGAATCCTACACACTGGGGCTTTAATGAATTTTCCCCTAACTGTTGAGAATAAAATAAATCCAAAGCTGATTCTAAAATGTTTTACGTAATAATAGAAGAAAGTTACAAACATTTCAGAGTAAATAAGTTGTAAATAATTCAGAAGAATTTAGTGGAAGCCGTGGGCAGAGCTGGTTCATGGTGTGACCTGATGTGAGTGTGTCGAGTAAAAACTACTGTAACCGTTCTGCTCTGGTGCCTCACAACTCTGTCCAAAACTACTACAGAACTTTGATCTGAGCCACAGAACAATACAGACCTGCAGGAGAGAGGGAGGAGAAGGGGACGGAGAGAGAGACCTGCAGCTGGGAGAGAGGGAGGTAGATGAGCGAAAAGAGAGGGGGAGCGAGACCTACAGCTGTGGGAGAGGGGTGAGAGAGAGAAAGAGAGAGAGATGGAAGAAGAGATGAAGAGAGAGGAAGAGACCTGCAGCTGGGAGAGAGAGGGAGAGAGGAGATAGAGGGAGGGAGACAAGAGAAGAGAGAGGGGGAGAGAGAGACCTACAGCTGTGGGAGAGGAGGGAGAGAGAGAAAGAGAGGGAGGGAGATGGAGGAAGAGATGCAGAGAGAGGAAGAGACCTGCAGCTGGGAGAGAGAAGGAGAGGAGAGGGAGAGAGGGAGATAGAGGGAGGGAGACAAGAGAAGAGGGAGGGGGAGAGAGAGACCTACAGCTGTTGGAGAGGGGGAGAGGAGGGAGAGAGAGAAAGAGAGAGGGAGATGGAGGAAGAGATGAAGAGAGAGGAAGAGACCTGCAGCTGGGAGAGAGAAGGAGAGAAGGAGAGGAGAGGGAGAGAGGAGATAGAGGGAGGGAGACAAAAGAAAGAGAGAGGGGGAGAGAGAGACCTGCAGCTGTGGGAGAGGGGGAGAGAGAGAAAGAGAGGGTGATGGAGGAAGAGATGAAGAGAGGAAGAGACCTGCAGCTGGGAGAGAGAAGGAGAGGAGAGGGAGAGAGGAGATAGAGGGAGGGAGACAAGAGAAGAGAGAGGGGGAGAGAGAGACCTGCAGCTGTGGGAGAGGGGGAGAGGAGGGAGAGAGAGAGAAAGAGAGAGAGGGAGATGGAGGAAGAGATGAAGAGAGAGGAAGAGACCTGCAGCTGGGAGAGAGAAGGAGAGGAGAGGGAGAGAGGAGATAGAGGGAGGGAGACAAGAGAAGAGAGAGGGGGACAGAGAGACCTGCAGCTGTGGGAGAGGAGGGAGAGAGAGGAAGAGAGAGAGGGAGATGGAGGAAGAGATGAAGAGAGAGGAAGAGACCTGCAGCTGGGAGAGAGAAGGAGAGAAGGAGAGGAGAGGGAGAGAGGAGAGGGAGAGAGGAGATAGAGGGAGGGAGACAAGAGAAGAGAGAGGGGGAGAGAGAGACCTACAGCGGTGGGAGAGGAGGGAGAGAGAGAAAGAGAGGGAGGGAGATGGAGGAAGAGATGAAGAGAGAGGAAGAGGCCTGCAGCTGGGAGAGAGAAGGAGAGAAGGAGAGGAGAGGGAGAGAGGAGATAGAGGGAGGGAGAAAAGAGAAGAGAGGGGGAGAGAGAGACCTACAGCTGTGGGAGAGGGGGAGAGGAGGGAGAGAGAGAAAGAGAGAGAAGGAGATGGAGGAAGAGATGAAGAGAGAGGAAGAGACCTGCAGCTGGGAGAGAGAAGGAGAGAAGGAGAGGAGAGGGAGAGAGGAGATAGAGGGAGGGAGACAAGAGAAGAGAGAGGGGGAGAGAGCGAGACCTGCAGCTGTGGGAGAGGGGAGAGAGAGAGAAAGAGAGGGTGATGGAGGAAGAGATGAAGAGAGGAAGAGACCTGCAGCTGGGAGAGAGAAGGAGAGGAGAGGGAGAGAGGAGATAGAGGGAGGGAGACAAGAGAAGAGAGAGGGGGAGAGAGAGAGACCTGCAGCTGTGGGAGAGGGGAAGAGGAGGGAGAGAAAGAGAGGGAGAGGGAGGGAGAGGGGAGACCTTCAGCTGGGAGAGAGAAGGAGTGCAGAGAGAGGGAGGGTGAGAGGAGAGTGGAGAAAAGGAGGGAGGAGCGAGAGAGTGAGGGGGAAACAATGGAGAGGGAAAAATGGGGAGGAGAGAGGGGGGAAAGAGGAAGGGAGGAAAAGAGATCTAGAGGGAGGGAGAGAGAAGAGAGAGGAAAAGAGAGGTAGAAAGGAAACACGAGAGAGAGAGAGACCTGCAGCTGTGAGTGAAGGAGGGAGGGAGAGGAAGAAGAGAGAGGAAAAGAGAGAGACAGAGAGGAAGGGAGAGAAAGAGAGAAAGAGGAAGAAGAGAGGGATTTCACAAGAGCTCAGATCTTAACACGTGAAGCTAAACTCTATTTCCCACGTACACTCTCCTCCTCCTCCTCCTCCTCTCCTGGCTGTGCTCCTGTCTGCTCCTGTCTGCTCCTGTCTGCTCCTGTCTGCTCCTGCCTGCTCCTGTCTGCTCCTGCCTGCACATTTCTCCACATTTATCCACGGACAACTTGTGTTTTATTACCGTTACCAGCTTGTGCCATTTACATCTGCTCCCCTCGTTTTAATGTTCACATGTGACTCTTATTTTCTTTTATGACTACATGTTTTTAGATTAAAGCTGCACTATGTCACTTTTTAGGTGGAGGGCATGCCAACTACTTGTCACCATGGCGATGTTATTGGTTTGCCATGATGAATGCTCCACAGTATGCCATAACTCTTGTCCAGTCACCAAGTTACAGGTCAGATATGTGGAGAGCCGATTCTGCTCACACTAAGAATACATGATTTTTTAGCATCAAAATACTGTCATTTAATATAATAATAATCAGAAAAAGTTGGATATAGCCCCTTAAAGTTTCTAGTTGAGCTTAAACCCAAGTTGTAGTCTGATTTCTCCGTGGCAACATTTGTAATCAAAGTCCAGTGACTTAGTGATTTCCACTATTCAATGTTACCACTAGTATTTTTATATTTATCTAAACTGCTCCCAGTATGCAAGTTAGGACGTGTTGTGGTCTGGATTTCTTCATAGTGGCTGTTCCCTTTTAATGTCTAATTACAAAGCATTTTTCCCCTCCAAGATTTAGAAGTGCATTGTTAGCATGCTCGTTGTGGACAAAACTCCGCTCTAGCCTCTGGAAGTTGTGAAAGCGCTTCTAAACTCATCACTGTGAATAATGAAGATGCTCTGAATGCATAAGGCAAGTGAAGAATAACTTTGGAAGATCATTTGTTCCAATAGATTTTCACTTTCAATTTTTTAAAAAAGATGTTTTTTTTTATTTTTTTATTTTTTATTTTTATTCTGAATTTGAGTTGCTGAACTTTTTCAATATTTTTCAAATTCAAAAGAAAAGAGAGAGGGGATTTTAAACACTTAAAATAGGGAATCAGAATAAAAAATATATTTTTTCAGAATTAAAAAATTCAAAGTGAGAAATTCAACGGTATTTAAAATTCAAAATCTGATTAAACAAAATTTATCTTCCATATTTGGACTAGATCTGTTTTTCATGGGTTTTAAGACAGCAAAAATCAAGTACAGAACCTTTAAATGGCCCATTACTTTATTATTTTTGGATCTATGTTCTAATGTTGTTTCCTCATCACAAACAGACCTGGAGTTGTGTTTTGTTTCATTCACACATGTTTAAAGATCCCATGACATGGTACTTATTGATGCTTTTATATGGCTCCTTAATGGTTCCCTAATACTGTAAATGAATCCTTCTTCAAAATCAACACTCAGTGCATGAGAAAGAGAGATAAGATGAGAAAGAGTCATAAATGTCACTCTGGAACACTCCATTATGGGCGTTGTTGCTTTAATGCAAATGAGGAGGACAGAGGTGGCCTATAGTAGGGGGTGGGGCGTGGCCAAGCTCTCTGCTCCGCTCTGTGACCCACTTCCGTGTTTTTGCACGGGGGGAGAGATGAGAAGCCTTCCATTGAAAAATAAACACATTTCCACAGAAAATACAATTAAACCACTGCTGTTTCAGATATCCACAGGCTCAGATAAAGGACTTCCGAGCCTAGAAACACTCGCAAGTTCCTCCAGGCAAATAAAAAAACGTATTTCGCAGTCCAAACTCTCTGGGCGTGATTTACAGAGATGCTGAGTACAGACAGACGGGGGTGGAACTGCATTTGCATTTCTTTTTTCGATCTGACGTCAATAAGTTTCCTTGTTCAAAATCGCCAGTTTGAGCTCTGATTTTTTGTAACACAGAAAAGGATCGCAAATGCTCAGTTTAGACATTTCGCAACTTTTAACCATGGGGGGGGGGCCCTAAACAGGGTAGGGGAGCTCACATTAACGTTCAAAAACCTCAGAAAGTGAAAATTTCATGCCATGGGACCTTTAACACACAAACCCTGCAGATTTAGGCAAGAGCCACTTTTGCATAATACCTTTAAGGAATTCTCAAATAAATGTGAAACAGACAATCAAACAGAGGTCATTTTGATTGCTCAGTTTCACCACATGAAAATCTGTCCCTGCCAGAGGGGGAGAAAAATGCAATTTAATTAACCCATATCATCTCTGTCACTGCACATTAGCTGCTAGGATACGTTATTTGAAATCCTGCCATGCCTTTTATGACTCAAATCCAAAGTTCATTTATTGTGTGGTTGGTTCGGGAGCATTTTCCAAAACCTTGTGTCAGATGCTTTCCGTGCCTGTGGCTTAAACCCGTCCGTTATTCTCCACTTCTCCTTCGTTATGTTTTATCACAACTCCGCTTTCAATCAATTACGTTTCAGTGCCTGGAGTGAAGGCCAAGGGTAAAGAGGCTGCATTTCAAATCTACTTTAGAAAAATAAGGTTGCAAGAGTTCATTTATTTTTCACTGGTGCTAACATTGTGGATATGAAACCACGCCAACTGTTGCACAATCTGTAGCTATAATAGTAAACTGTAAAAACAATGATAGAGCAGCGATAAAGGCTTTATTACCGCACATATGGTTTGTAATAGAAAATGAATGTGGTTTGAAACTGAGCTAAGTGCTAATATTTAAAGGTATACTGCATAACTTTTCTGGGGGTGGTCTCTGCCAGCTGCATAGACTGTATAAAAAAGTCATCCAGTCAAGTGAAGCTCATCGAGGGTACGTTTGAAACCAGTTCCATATTTGGTATTCCAACCACGAGTATCATAGCAACCAAAGAGCCAATCCAGGGCAAGGCTGCTGAAGGTAACACCCCCTTCCCGCACCGCTGGTTAGCAACATTGTCAGTCAAACCTATTCAGCAAAAAAGGTGTCTGCTATTATCTTGATTTACGGACAAACCGTGAAATTAAAGATCCTATGACATGGTACTTCGTGATGCTTTTCTATGGCTCCTTAATGGTTCCCTAATACTGTAAATGAATCCTTCTTCAAAATCAACACTCAGTGCATGAGAAACAGAGATAAGATGAGAAAGAGTATTTTTTCTCTCTCTGAACACTCCATAATGGGCGTTGTTGTTTGAATGCAAATGAGGAGAAAAGAGCTGGCCTATAGTAGAGGGTGGGGGCGTGGCCAAACTCTCCGCTCTCCGCTCTAGCTCTCAGCTGATCCATTTCCGTGTTTTTGCACGGGGGGAGAGATTTGAAGCGTTCCATTGAAAAATAAACACATTTCCACATAAAATAAAATTAAACCACTGCTGTTCAAAGGTCCAGAGGCTCAGATAAAGGACTTCCGAGCCTAGAAACACTCGGACGTGCCTCCAGGCAAATAAAAAAACGCATTTCGCGTTGCCTAGCGCATTCGCGGTCCAAACTCTCTGGGCGTGATTTACAGAGACGCTGAGTACAGACAGACGGGGGTGGAACTGCATTTGCATTTCTTTTTTCGATCTGACGTCAATAAGGTGCCTTGTTCAAAACCGCCCGTTTGAGCTCCGATTTTTTGTAACGCAGAAAAGGATCGCAAATGCTCAGTTTAGACATTTCACAACTTTTAACCACGGGGGGGGGGGGGCTAAACAGGGTAGGGGAGCTCACATTAACGTTCAAAAACCTCAGAAAGTGAAAATTTCATGCCATGGGACCTTTAAAAACACTGGGATCATGTAGAACGGGTTAATACAAACATTTTAATTCTAAAATGACGAGACTTTCTGTGTGTGTTCTGTGTGGAGTTTGCATGCATGGTCTGGGTTCGATCCCCGGGTCGCCCAAGCCTTTCTGTGTGGAGTTTGCATGTTCTTCTTGTGTCTGGGTGGGTTTCCTCCGGGCACTCCGGTTTGCCCCATCAACCCAAAACATGCACCATAGGTAAATCCTCCAGCTTAGGTCCTGACCAAACCGAAGCAAGAAGATCATGGAGATGGTCCCCGGGCGCAGTAATGTGCTGCCCACTGCTCCTAATAACAGGATGGGTTAAATGCAGAGAAGAATTTCTCCTGTGTGAGATCAATAAAGTCACTTCTTACTGCAGCAGTTACAGAGAGAGATTTTTCAATACAAACTGATTTGGAGCCAGGGTCAATGAAGCCGGAAGTGCCCCCATGCTTACTTCCTAGCGTATTAGCTATGTCCATTTTTATGTACAGTCTATGTCTAATTGTTGTACAGTAATGTTGTGCTGTAATGTTCCACAGTATGGCATTAAACATCTTTATTCAATTGCAGGTGGTGACATACAGGTGCTTAGCCGGGAATGTTCCAGTATATGGTTTTAAACATACTGTATCTAGCTTGCATTTATTCAATTACATGTGTTTTAGATAAGTTTAATGGCATTCTGTGGGACATTATACGCAAAGCAATAACATCTCCATGGAGACAAGCAGTTGGCAGACCCTCCAGAAGAAAGGTTACACAGTGAACCTTTAACATTTGGACAGGAGTAACTAGTGCTCAGGATTTAACTGTCTTTGCGTGACTAATAGCACCAACACAACGCAAAATTACACAAATAATTAGAAAACACTTGGTCAAGTCCAGCTCTCAAATTATTCTCCATCCTCTGATTCCTGGAAACAGCTAGTCTTTGCCAGTAGTTCTCAAACTATTCTCTTTGTACCCAAGTCTCTCTCTTCCATCGGAAAGTCTACCTTTTAAATCTGAATAAAACATAACTTCAAACTGAAGCGTTGAACAAATAAAAAGTCTTTGAAACGCCACGTCATCACCTGAGGCCGCAGTGAAATACGAAATGATTCAAGGAAGTTGCTGTTGATCTTACATTTGCATCTCTCCGTTGGAAATGTTCAAAACGGAGTCAGATTTTCCTCTTTGGATTTGGGATTAGCAGACGGACAATGGAATTCAAAGGGCACACTCCAGTTGAAGTAAGGAGCTGAAAGTAATGTTTTGTAAAAACATTAATATAATACAGTGAACCCTCGTTTATCGCGGGGGTTAGGTTCCAGAAATAGCCCGCAATAAGTGAAATCCGCGAAGTAGGACAATTTTATATTTTACAATTATTCTACATGTTTTAAGGCTGAAAACGCTTCACCAGACACATTATACACCTTTCTGAGACTGGTATTAACATTTTTCTCTTGTTTAAACACTCAAACTTTTGTAGATTTTCATTAAAATATATTAATAGTGGGGGGGGGGGGCACGTGACACGCGGACACGTGCGCGCGGACACGTGTGTTTGTTTTGGTACCACATATCCATGCCATGTGCGAAAGTCGAGTGGAAAGCGACCTGGATATCATTTTGGGCAAGACTCAAGCCAATGCTAACAGTGCCGAACCGCTAACAGACGCCTCTGAGCACCAGTCCTCACCACAAGACCAGGTAACACTAACCTGCGCTCACAAGAGTTGGTTGCATTTCACCCCGGCTCCAAAATCAGACCGCTATCAATGCGTCGCCAATACTCCACAGCTCTCTAGGGTTCGTCCTCTCGTCCTCTCACGGGGAAGAGCCACTGTCTCCTCTGTGCGCGCGAGTGTCCTGCCCCCGCTGCGGGCTCCCTCCCCGCTGCGGCTCCCCCCGTCCGGGGGGATTGATTCTTGGCTCCATGTTGATTCTTGGCTCACACCGGCTCGCACTCTCTTCCATGGCTCGTGCAAGTAAACAAAGGCCACACCTCCTGTCACCCAGGTGCTCTCGTGAAGGAAATCTGAGACTCTGTCCCTACCATCCCTGGTCTAGACCTGGTTTAGTCCTGGTTTAGACCTGGTTTAGTCCTGGTTTAGACCTGCTTTAGACCTGGTTTAGTCCTGGTCTAGTCTCTTAGCTAATCAGGGCGCAGGACAGAATGTTACACTGTAAAAAAAAAAGTTACACTACAAAAAAAAAAATGAAAAAAAAAATTGGAAAAAAAATTTGGAAAAAAAAATCCGCGAAACAGCGAGGCCGCGAAGAGTGAACCGCGATACAGCGAGGGTTCACTGTATATTATATAATATATTAATATATATAAAAACATACAGTGGTACCTCACCTTACAAATGACCCAACAAACGAAAATTTCAAGTTACGAAACGCCTTCACGTCAAATTTTGGTCTCTAGATACGAATGAAATTTCAAGTTACGAAACGCGAAATCTCCAATCCAATCCAACTTTATTTATAAAGCACTTTAAAAACAACAAATGTAAAATTCAATTAATGCGCGCTCAGATGCACGCCCCGAAACGTAAATACACTTTATCAACACACACGGGGTTAGGTTCCAGAGGTGGCCCGCGGTGGGAGAGGTCCACGAGGTAGGACAACTTTGTATTTTACAATTGTTCTACATGTTTTAGGGCTGTAAATGCCTCACCACACACATTCTACGCTTTTCTCAGACTGGAGTTGGGCTTTTCTTGCATTTCTCTCTCTCGTTTTAACACTCGAACTTTCATAGATTTTCAATGGAATGTGTTGATAGTGAAGCGTGTGGGGGGGGGGGGCACGGCTCAATATAGCGCCGAACGTGTGATGGGAGCGGAGACACAACAACACATCATCAGCAGGGTAAAACTCACCTGTCTCACGACGGTCTAAACCAGGACCAAACCCGGACCAAACCAGGACCAAACCAGGACTAGACCAGGTGGATTGTGCGCTGCGCGCGGTCTATTTCCTGGTTTCGTTTCGAGTCACAATGATAGGAAGAGCCGACATCGAAGGATCAAAACGTCCATACGGCGCAAGGCCGCGCTACACCGGGATGGATGGAGCTCCCAGTGTCAGCCCCCCGGCTCTGGAGGTCAGATAAAAGCAGAGCCAGCCCCGCCCCGCTCTTATTCCCGCTGAAAGAGCGTCTTTCTCGGCCTCCTGCGGAACGCGCAAGGAGTACAGACACGAGCAACGAGCTCCTCCAACGGCACTGCCATGTTATAATAATAACAGGTCCAATCCAGGTTTAGTTCTGGCCAGACCTGGTTTATTCCACGTTCTTTTAGTCCTGGTCTAGTCTCTTAGCCCGTCAGGAACACAACGTTAAACTATAAAAAAAAATGTTACACTATAAAAAAAAACAACCTTGGAACGGATCAGGCTTTTTCCATTGAAATAGCTACTCAACTTACAAATTTTTCACGTTACGAAACCACTTCTGGAACGAATTAATTTCATAAGGTGAGGTACCACTGTACAATATAAATTAATAACAAGGGGGTCAAATTCTGGGCCCTTAAAACCCTGTGGCTCGGGACACCAGACCAGATTTTTCTTTAGTTTACTACTTTACTATTAGAAATGTGCACATTTTCTAAGCTTTAAAAGTTGAAAACTTCCAGATTAGCAATGTTTTTGTTCTTAGTATTTAGTCAATGTTGCGGGGTATGTTTGATTTTTGTAGCTATGACAAATTACTATCTTATGGGTCAAACACAACTAGAAGAATCATTAGTGTTGCAAATTCTGAGCTAAAAGGTTGAGGGTTGAATTCCTCAGTTAACTCACAATATCAAATACAGTCTGCATATGCTACCTGTGCTTGTGTTTTATGTATCCTGAAAAAAATTATCTTTAGTTTTAATGCAGCAGATCGGTTAGCATAACATTTATTCGTGGACCCAAAAGTTCAGTGCCAGCTCCCATATGTGCATACTGCTGCTGTGTCCATGAGCAACACACTTCACTTTTGCTGTGTTATACATATTAAGGTGTGTGGATGAGCGGTGTTTTGATATAAAGTACTACTACTTCATCAATACTTCAAAGCGTCCAATCGTTGACTTGTCATACATAATAAAAGCCAGTCTATTCACAAGTCAAGAATGCGGGTTAACATAACACATAACATCCCAGTGTTTACAAGGCTGCCCCTGTGCCTTTGAGCAGCGCACTGGAGTAAACAGACCCCAGCGAGTGACCCCGGAGGAGGAGAATCTGACCACCCACTTTTTACGTCCTCCTTCAAGAGCCGAGAACGTTTGAAAACAACAATATTTACTCTGTGGGGGTCTCTGTAGTGTGATTCATGGCCCACTTGTGTTACATCATAAAGAAAAAAGGGAGACATGGGAGCTGTTACTGTTTGGAGTAAATACACAGGTCCAATGCTTTTTAGTGAGTTTAGTGAGTTCAGAAATATGCCTCAATTAGAATGACCCACAAAATACAAAATAACTCTGCACCAGCTCCTCTTAAGAACTTCATCAAGTACACATCCACAGTAACAACACGAACCACACGAGCTTCCACCAACAGCCAATGCAATATACCAAAACTCAAAACAACATTTGGACAATCTTCCTTTTCCTACAGAGCCATTAAAGACTGGAATGATACACCAACTAATCTCATAAATCGGACTAGTCCACCTTTTCCACAGAACTGAAAAAGTGGCTGTGGAATAATCAAAACTGCCAGCACACACCACGTTAACCAGCAGGTTATACAGTAGTGAATCCGTTAATCCGTTAATACAGCATTGAGATCAAATATAAGAATGATGTTTTTTATGTGTTACTGTTATTGTGAATGATATGGTGTGTAAATACTACATGGATGTGTGTGATTGTGTGTTTTGGGTTAATGTTAGTGGGTGTATACAGGGGGTCCCCGGGTTACGACGTTGATCCGTTCTTAAGACGCGTCGTAACCCGAATTTCGTCGTAAGTCGGATTTTAGACCACTACGCTGCTTGGTTATCACTGCCGCTTTCATAGGAGCAGATCAGAGCCCACATCAGGTACTTCCGCCCACATTGGGCACGCACACGAGGCCGTCTTCTTCTCCCTACAACCACAACAAAGCGTATTCTTCCGCCGTGCGCCGCGCGCCGTTCGCGTTTGTTTACGTCGCTTACCACGCTAAACCGCGTAAGACGGAATGACGCGTAATATATATATATATTTTTTAATGGGGGCGCGTTCGTAACCACGAAACGTCGTAAGTCGAGACCGTCGTAACCCGAGGACCCCCTGTATTATGTTTTGCTGTGTTACTGCGTAATGAGATGTGTGTCAAAGTTAAATGTGTGATGCTGTGTGTGTGTATGTGTGTGTTTAAGAGAGAAAATCTTTGATTGCTTTTATTGATATAGACCATTGTTTTTTATCCATGTAACCAGGGACTGCGGATGGAAATTAGCTTTGTAGCTATACATCTGCAGAACATCTCTGTCTTTGTACATAATGTCTCTGTACATTGTCCCTTCAAATAAAGACTAAACTAAACTAAAAATAAAGAAGGTTATGCCTATTTTGAGATGAAAATAGTGGTGTATAAATGAGTGGTATAAATGAGATGACAACAGCTAATTGTATCCAGTATAGTTAACTGGTTGAGAGAGTACTTATTTTTCATCTGTTCATACATCATCTATCTATCATTTTTTTCACCCATTCATCAAATTGTTAAAAAAAAAAAGATACCAAAAATGAACACGGAATTACTGATAAATATTAAAGGGCCAATATTATTATTTCTGATCTATGTTATAATGTCTCCTCATCACAAACAGACCTGGAGTTGTGTTTTGTTTCATTCACACATGTTTAACACACAAACTATGCAGATTTAGTCTGCGTTCGTTCTTCTCTCAAACGGAAAACACTCTGTTCCACCTTGTGATGTCATGGATGGATGTAATGAAAGGAAATGAAGTGCTCTGCTGTGTTTTTAACTCTGCACACCTCCACTAGAATCATTTGGATGATTTCAGCCCCAGAATCGCCAATATCTGCTGAACTAAAAAGTAAAATGTAGTTGTTAACTTGAAAACTACAGCTCCATGATATCACAAGGTGGAACAGAACGTCCTGAGTTTTGGTGATGTAGACAGACTAATAATAAAGGATTACTCAAACATGTGTGAATGAAATTAAACATAACTCTGGGCATGTTTTTCATAAGGTAACAACATTCAAACATGACTTAAAGCTTACAAGAGTCAATTTGGTATAGTATGGGATCTTTAATTATATTTTTGTTACTAGTGAAATTACTAAATGACTAGTCTAACCCATCATTTTCACTTTAAAACTCCACTAAGCAAATACCTTCTCTGTGACCTCTCCTCTCTCAGACCACTTCAGCCCCTGTTAAAAGAACCACACTCATAATTCCTCCACTGCAGTTCATATTTTACCACTCTGCTTGGATGGCAGTGCCCGCTCCCCGGTCCAATGCAAACATGTTCGCGCCCACAGCGGGTAAGCCAGTGGCGCGCAACATTAGCTGAAGTGGCTAAAGCAGAGGAGAAAACCACAGAGCGAAGCTACCTAACGGCTAACGGTTAGTTTTGGACAGTCTGTGGAAAAAAATAGGAATTATTTGACTAAAAAAGCACAAAAAGGGTTTCCTGAGTGATTCACTGGTTTCGGTCTGTTGCATTTGGCCTTTGCGGAGTCTTCGTAGAGTTAAAGGAAAGTAAAAAGCTCTGAAATGTCCCTGGCACCTTCTTTGCAATAATATGGATTCTAAAAGTCAATAGATACTGAGAGTTATCTTAGAACACATTCACTGGTGTAATAGTATAAGTAAACGTTTAAAATATGTTTTAAAAAGTATTACACAAAAGGACTCTTGTGAGCTTTAAAGATCCCATGACATGGTACTTCTTGATGCTTTTATATGGCTCCTTAATGGTTCCCTAATACTGTAAATGAATCCTTCTTCAAAATCAACACTCAGTGCATGAGAAACAGAGATAAGATGAGAAAGAGTCATAAATATCTCTCTCAAACACTTTATTCTGGGCGTTGTTGCTTGAATGCAAATGAGGAGAAAAGAGCTGGCCTATAGTAGAGGGTGGGGGCGTGGCCAAACTCTCCGCTCTCCGCTGTCAGCTCTCAGCTGATCCATTTCCGTGTTTTTGCACGGGGGGAGAGATTTGAAGCGTTCCATTGAAAAATAAACACATTTCCACAGAAAATCAAATTAAACCACTGCTGTTCAAAGGTCCAGAGGCTCAGATAAAGGACTTCTGAGCCTAGAAACACTCGGACGTGCCTCCAGGCAAATAAAAAAACGCATTTGGCATTGCCTAGCGCATTCGCAGTCCAAACTCTCTGGGCGTGATTTACAGAGACGCTGAGTACAGACAGACGGGGGTGGAACTGCATTTGCATTTCTTTTTTTCGATCTGACGTCAATAAGTTTCCTTGTTCAAAATCGCCCGTTTGAGCTCCGATTTTTTGTAACGCAGAAAAGGATCGCAAATGCTCAGTTTAGACATTTCGCAACTTTTAACCATGGGGGGGGGGGGGGGCTAAACAGGGTAGGGGAGCTCACATTAACGTTCAAAAACCTCAGAAAGTGAAAATTTCATGCCATGGGACCTTTAAGCCATGTTATAATGTTGTCAGCTATGTAACTTTTTGATTGACGTCATTGCTCTGCCTGGAATGTTCCACAGTATGACATTAAACAACTCTAACTTAATTCAATTACACTGGTCTACATTTTTTTGGACTGGATTGATATATGTTAAAACTGTAGACATATTAAAATGAATGTATTGGAATGTGCAGACAATTTTTGCCTTATTTTGCATAAATTTCCTATTTTGACTCAATACTATATCTTGGAAACTATAACCAACCAGCACTTCAGACTTACTTTTTCTTTATTAGTGACCTAAACCAAGAAAAATTTCCACTACTTTTGTTCCGGAAGCATTTTGCTTGTAGACCAGTGTTACAGGTGGTTTTATAGCTCAAATACCTAGAAAAACGGAGTCTGACTGTGAGCGGGGTTGCCATTCCACAGATTTGGTCTGGTAACTTGGTCTGGTTTGGTCTCCATGAAGATAGAAAGGTTTAATGTCATACTGTGAAACATTCCACATGAAGCAATAATATCTCCATGGAGAAAAGCATTTGACGCACCCTCCAGCAGAAAAGTTACACAATGCACCTTTAATATTAGGATTCCTTATAATGCCTCCAGAAAAACTAACAAAAGACTGAAATATGACTTGACAAATTAATACAAGAATCAAATTTCAGAACATGTTTTTACAGAGGTTAGCAGTTTTTATGGAGAATCTTTGTGGAGAAAATGATGGTACTGTACTTGGTAAAACGGCAGCATTTGAGATTTGTTAATTACGTCCATTCAAATTGTGATTTTGATGAAATGTGGATGAAGCTGTTCTGAAAAGGACTCCTGATTTATTGTGTTTAAATAGTTGTGCTGGGTGTGGTGGGACCTTCTGGATTAAGACAGTGAATGCAAGACTTTAAAACACACAATAAGAACTATTAAAGATCCCATGACATGGTACTTCTTGATGCTTTTATATGGCTCCTTAATGGTTCCCTAATACTGTAAATGAATCCTTCTTCAAAATCAACACTCAGTGCATGAGAAACAGAGATAAGATGAGAAAGAGTCATAAATGTCACTCTGGAACACTCCATTATGGGCGTTGTTGCTTGAATGCAAATGAGGAGGACAGAGATGGCCTATAGTAGGGGGTGGAGGCGTGGCCAAGCTCTCCGCTCCGCTCTGTGACCCACTTCCGTGTTTTTGCACGGGGGGAGAGATGAGAAGCCTTCCATTGAAAAATAAACACATTTCCACAGAAAATAAAATTAAACCACTGCTGTTTCAGATATCCACAGGCTCAGATAAAGGACTTCCGAGCCTAGAAACACTCACAAGTTCCTCCAGGCAAATAAAAAAACGTATTTCGCATTGCGTAGCTCCTCCGCAGTCCAAACTCTCTGGGCGTGATTTACACAGACGCTGAGCACAGACAGACGGGGGTGGAACTGCATTTGCATTTCTTTTTTCGATCTGACGTCAATAAGGTGCCTTGTTCAAAATCGCCCGTTTGAGCTCTGATTTTTTCTAACGCAGAAAAGGATCGCAAATGCTCAGTTTAGACAAACAGGGTAGGGGAGCTCACATTAACGTTCAAAAACCTCAGAAAGTGAAAATTTCATGCCATGGGACCTTTAAGATCTTTGAGCAAACTTAACTTTGATTCAGGTTCCACAAGAGAAGGTGGGGCTGTGTCATTTGAGGTGTGTACTCAAATACTTAAAGGGACAGTGTGTAAGATTTTTACCCGTTAATTACTGAAATTGAAGATACCCATTCAAAAATACATTGTTTTCCAAGCCTTTTCACTTCCATCATGAAATCAAAGTATTCTTTTGGACTTAGATATAGTCACATAAAAGGGGGAACTTCCCCATATAGAGGCAGCCATTTTGAATACGAGAGCCGCAGAAGGACATTTGGGCTCATCCTTCGCCGAGGCTCGTGCTAACAGCTGCTCATCCGCGCTGCATATGGCTCCCCCCTTCCCCCCTCCCCTTCCCCTTCTCTCCTTCGCTCGTCTGCTCCCATATGCAGCCAGGAGCGAAGGAGAGAAGGGGAAGGGGAGGGGGGGAGGGGGGAGCATGCTGCCGGATCACACATCGTAATGGATATAACACGTATTTTGGACTAAATTGTTTTATTGGATTTTATTCGCTGGATCCTTATGGACAGATTGAGACCAAGTTTATGGTGAAATACGGAGTTTGACCTGTGCAGAGCCTTCAAAGGTAAGCTAAGTAAGCTAAGTTTTGTGCTTTTCTGTATAAAAGCCCCATGTGCTCGGGGAGTGATTGTTTTGCAGGGAAATGAATTGCATAGTCAAAAAGAGGAGACTGTAAGGTTTCATTTGATGTGTAGATTGTCATGAATCATGATCGGGATTGTGTGTTTTCATGCGAAAAAAAAAAAAAAAGTGTTTTATGTATACAGCGGTTCGTGCACGCGAGCTGGCGGCGCTACGTCGCGCCCGGGTGACCCTCGTGGTCTGCCATAGCCAAAAGAGGAAGTGGAATAGCTACTAACCACCTATGCGCCACGAATCCTACACACTGTCCCTTTAAAGGTGCACTATGTAACTTTTTGGTTGGAGGTCCGTCACCAGCTTGTTTCAATAGATCTATGGTCATTGCTTTGCTTTGAATGTTCCAAAGTCCGACATTAAACAGCTCTACTTTACATTTATTCCATTACAGGTTTTATAGCCTATATATAATACCTATAAACACATTCTGACTGTGAACGGGGTCGCCTCTCCACACATCTGACCTGTAACTTGGTCTGATTTGGTCGCCATGAAGATAGAAAGGTTTAATACCTACAACTTTCCAGACAAAGCAATAACATCTCCATGGAAAAAAATATGTGACAGACCCTCCATCAGAAAAGTTACACAATGCACCTTTAAAGAGGGGGTGTTACATAAAATCAACTTTTGGAGCTTCCTACCATGTTATAACTTTGTTCCTCATCACAAACTGAAGAGGTTTTAGATCTCGTCCATGCATGTTTGAGTAATTTAGTGATCTCTCTTGGGCCCGATTCAAACCCTCCTTACAGTTAGCATAGCAATTTTCCATAAATTTAAAAAAACATGATACAAAACTGTACACAACTTCACAAACCTGATGAGATGTGTAGTAGCTAATAGGGCTGGATATCATTAAGAAGTTGCGATACGATAGTAAATTTTTCACAGACGTATGTCACGAAGATACTTTACAGAGCACTTATTCACCCCATACCCGGTGGTGGTAAGCTACTTTGTAGCCACAGCTGCCCTGGGGCAGACTGATGGAAGTGCGGCTGCCATCAGCCCCTCCGACCACTACCATTACACACACCACTTTCATACTTGGCTATGTGGGTGAAGTGCCTAGCCTAAGAACACAATGACAGCGCCCCAGTGTGGCATTTGATTTTCCCAGCGGTCTCCCATCCAAGTAATAACCAGGCCCGGCCCTGCTGAGTTTCTGAGATCTGACGGGATCAGGCTTTGACAAGCCGGTATGGCCACAATACAATATGTTTTTCGATACAGTCCACTTTCAAGTCAGTACAATTTGATACGATATATTTCAAACCATGCGGTTCAGTTAAAAAAAAAAAAAAAAGGCTAAATGATGGCTGTGATACCAAAAGTCTTTCTTAAACCACTAAGTTTGTGCAAAGTTAATATGAAAAACACCAATTTTACTCATCAAAACCTAAAAGTACCATCAAAACCAAAAATAAAAAGTATAGTAAGTATAAAAGTATAAAATACTAGCAGCCCACAATATCAGTACTGTATCATCAAATTAAATAATACAAAATATTGATACTTCAATATTTTTTGCACACCCCTAATAGCTAATTGTGTTGAGGTCGTGCTCTGAAGGGTGACTTAAGTGACTTAGCACGGAGAGCAGCAAAGGAAAGGAGGGCGAACTCAGCATCAAAACTGAAAGGTAAACGGAGAAATTCAATTTGTCAACTGGACAAAGTTTATTTGGCCGAAAACGTTTCGCAGGGAGGAGCTAACTACACTGAAATTACTCCGAAACTATCCCACCTCTTTGTTTTGAGTTTCTGTCTTTTGTTTTCAGTTTCTCTCTGGCATCTTGTTTAGCATACCCATTCATAACCTAATGGGTGTTTTCACACCTCTGGGCCTGATCTGGCTAGCCCTATTGTTTCCTTTGTTTGTTTTGATTTAGATTTGAGAATAAAATTATAGATGGGAGACAAATTGTGTCTGACTCCTCCATTCCTGTTTAAAGAAGGATTATCTTTTTTTTGACAAAAATAGCCTCTTTAACTCCCCTCTCAAACCAACTGAAAACAAAAGACAGAAACTTAAAACAAAGAGGTGGGATAGTTTCAGAATAATTTCAGTGTAGTTAGCTCCTCCTTGCAGCTAGATATAAATAGTGTCCATCAGCACTCTAACCAGAACTGACGAAGCCTCTCGGATGAGCTGCGAAACGTTTTCGCCCAAATAAACTTTGTCCAGTTGACAATTTTAATTTCTCCTTTTACCATGGATTCTACCTGGACGACTGAGGGATTCTCCACACAGCAAAACTGAAACTTATAAAACATGCTAGTACGTTGTTTTCGGCGAATAAAACATGTTAAAATAGTCAAATGTAACACGGTGATCTAAATGTTATGTGTTAGAGGTTAATACCCCACAGAAGTGTAATACCCCCTCTTTAATGGTGAACCCATATACTGATAATTTTACCCCAAAGACCAAATAAACTTTAAACATCCAACATTATTGCCCTAAACCACAACCTAACCCATTTGAAGTGGTAGCACAGAGCACCACTAAAAACAATCAGATTTTCCTCCCTCCCGAAGTGAGTCATATTCTTTCATTTGGAAATCACTGCATTCTCAAGATGAAAAGTTGAACTGTGCGTGCGATAGAAATGCTGCTGCTTTGGCCAAAATGCTGGAAATGTCAACTTCCTGGCAACCACAGCTCACCTTAATCACCAAATATAGGAGTACTCTGCACACAGCCCGCAATGGTGGAAACCCCACTGAAAATGTGTAAAAGTACAGTCACATACATAAAAATGCACTCTAGTCATCTATTAGTTTTTAATACAGTTTTAAAAATCAATATTTGTATAAAAAGCAGTTTAAAGATCCCATGACATGGTACTTCTTGATGCTTTTATATGGCTATATAATGGTTTATATAATGGTTCCCTAATACTGTAAATGAATCCTTCTTCAAAATCAACACTCAGTGCATGAGAAACAGAGATAAGATGAGAAAGAGTAATTTTTCTCTCTCTGAACAGGCCATTATGGGCGTTGTTGCTTGAATGCAAATGAGGAGGACAGAGATGGCCTATAGTAGAGGGTGGGGGCGTGGCCAAACTCTCCGCTCTCAGCTCTCAGCTGTGCGCTCTGATCCATTTCCGCGTTTTTGCGCGGAGAAGAGATGAGAAGTGTTCCATTGAAAAATAAACACATTTCCACAGAAAATAAAATTAAACCACTGCTGTTCAAAGGTCCAGAGGCTCAGATAAAGGACTTCCGAGCCTAGAAACACTCGGACGTGCCTCCAGGCAAATAAAAAAACGCATTCGCAGTCCAAACTCTCTGGGCGTGATTTACAGAGACGCTGAGTACAGACAGACGGGGGGTGGAGCTGCATTGCCTTGTTGAGAATCGCCCGTTTGAGCTGTGTTTTTCTTCTTAACGTTCAAAAATCTCAGAAAGTGAAAATTTCATGCCAGGGGACCTTTAAAGGAACTTTATATAAGATTTAGATTTTAAATTTCATAAACTTGACAGCCCCCACCCTCTACTATAGGCCATCTCTTTTCTCCTCATTTGCATTCAAGCAACAACGCCCATAATGGCCTGTTCAGAGAGAGAAAAATTACTCTTTCTCATCTTATCTCTGTTTCTCATGCACTGAGTGTTGATTTTGAAGAAGGATTCATTTACAGTATTAGGGAACCATTAAGGAGCCATATAAAAGCATCAAGAAGTACCATGTCATGGGATCTTTAATGCCATATTGTGAGACATCCCAGAGAAAACAATAACATCTCCATGGAGAAAAGCATTTGATGGACCCTCCACCAGAAAAGTTACACAGTGCACCTTTCTGTACATAGACCAGTTGAACAATCCCCTTCCAGCTTTATACTTTAGTCCCATTAAATGAACACAATGCACAATGTTTTGATTTGGTTTAAGAGGAAACAGATCTGTGCCAAATCCCAGAGCACCGGAGTGGACCACCCAATGGAACTGCAGCAGGTCTGAGCTCTAAGGTGCTACTGGGGATTTCTCTACTGCGTTATACCATATGCTTTAACTGTTCATTTCCTACAACATTGGAAAATATGGAGCTGGTGTGTGTGTGTGTTTGTATGTGGGAGAGAGAGAGGGCATTTGAGGATCGGAGCATGAGTTGAAATGAAAAACAGAGTAAACTAAAGCAGGGTTGACAAAGAACGTAAGGTTAAAGGGTCTGTACCTGATTTTTTTTTCCATGATTTGAGGAATTTTATCTTCCCCCAGTACAGATAGATTGCATAAGCTGCTCTTGAGGTCAAAATAAGTCTGCTGTGTCCTGCCTGTGTCTGCTTCTTGTTTCTTTTTGTGAGAATCAGGAAGTGCACATTAGCATGCTAGTTGTTGTTAGGATTACCGTGATGGCGATTTACCTGAAAGCCGTGAAAAGCTCTCATAAACTCGTCACCGTGAATAATTAGGATCCTCGGAATGCGTAGGGTGAAAATGAACCAGCTCTGTATTTCATGTTTTTAAGACAGTAAAAATCAGGCACAGCATGTTTAAAGCCCTACTTTGGAACATTTACCACTGAGATAGATCGTATAGCTTTAATGCCATGTTGGGAAACATTTCCGACAATGCAAAAAACATGGAAAGATAAAGCATGTGGTGTGCACTTTACCCAGACAAGTTACGAGTCAGGTTTGTGGAAAGGCAAGCTCAAACTCAAATTATAATAAAAAATATATAAATATAAACAATTATAATAACTCCACTTGTTCACACATTAATACAGCATGACAAAAGACTTCACAAGAAACAAATAATTTCTTAATGATCCCATGACACGGTACTTCTTGATGCTTTTATATGGCTCCTTAATGATTCCCTAATACTGTAAATGAATCCTTCTTCAAAATCAACACTCAGTGCATGAGAAACAGAGATAAGATGAGAAAGAGTCATAAATGTCACTCTGGAACACTGCATTATGGGCGTTGTTGCTTGAATGCAAATGAGGAGGACAGAGATGGCCTATAGTAGGGGGTGGGGGCGTGGCCAAGCTCTCTGCTCCACTCTGTGACCCACTTCCGTGTTTTTGCACGGGGGGAGAGATGAGAAGCGTTCCATTGAAAAATAAACACATTTCCACAGAAAATAAAATTAAACCACTGCTGTTTCAGATATCCACAGGCTCAGATAAAGGACTTCCGAGCCTAGAAACACTCGCAAGTTCCTCCAGGCAAATAAAAAAACGTATTTCGCATTGCGTAGCTCCTCCGCAGTCCAAACTCTCTGGGCGTGATTTACAGAGACGCGGAGTACAGACAGACGGGGGTGGAACTGCATTTGCATTTCTTTTTTCGATCTGACGTCAATAAGGTGCCTTGTTCAAAATCGCCCGTTTGAGCTCCGATTTTTTCTAACGCAGAAAAGGATCGCAAATGCTCAGTTTAGACATTTCGCAACTTTTAACCATGGGGGGGCCTAAACAGGGTAGGGGAGCTCACATTAACGTTCAAAAACCTCAGAAAGTGAACATTTCATGCCATGGGACCTTTAAAGTTGCATTGTGTAACTTTTCTGGAGGGTCCATTACCTCCTCGTCTTCACTGAGATGTTGTAGCTTTGTCCAGAATGCACCACAGTATTGCATTAAATGTACCTATCTCCAAGGAGACAAAAAAGTAACATCACCAAGCTAAGTTACATGTCAGATCTGCAACACAACACTGCTTGTGTTGTTTTAAGCATAGAAACACTTGTACTTGAATAAATACAAAATAGATACATTTAATGCCGCTGTGGAACATTTCATGCCAAGCAATAACATCTCTATGGGGAAAAAAAAGTTAGATGACAGACCCTCCAACAGAAAAGTTACACACTGCAGCTTTAAGCAGTCTTTGTTTATGCTTTACTAAGGCTAATTAAACTGCAGTGATTACGAAGTGGTTCCCCTTCATTTTAGTCTGTTATTTGGGTGAAATGTTACACAGTGTGGCTTAATTATGACATTCCTGAACGCCGCAGTGGAGTTAGATTTTAGCTAATGTATTTTGACGATCTTACACAGATTATTATGGAAGCCTTTGTTTTCTTTGCCAAACCAACAGCAGCGGTTAACCAGCAGTTGAATCACAGCTCCGCAGGCATGCAGTCATTTCAACAGCACGAGATTACACAACCAAACACATGTGACACAGGGCACAGTTCGTGGATTTATTGTTTTCATTTAGCACCGCCCAAAGGATTCCCCGCTCCTGACATTTAACCCGATAGTCACTGAAGGATGGGTCAAATAAAGAGGATGGGTCAAATAAAGAGGACAAATGATAACATGAAAGGCCTATGCTGGATGGAGGGTGAGAGTAAATAAGTGTTGTTGTTGTTTTTTACTTCTTCTCACTCCCTTTCGAGCGAGCAGTGTATTTTCTTTTCTTTTCTTTTATACTGCAGACTTCTTTTGTACTGCAGACTTCTTTTGTTCAGAATATTAAAAAAAAAAAAAAAAAAAAAATTTTTTAAAGGTCCCATGGCATGAAATTTTCACTTTCTGAGGTTTTTGAACGTTAATGTGAGCTCCCCTACCCTGTTTAGCCCCCCCCCATGGTTAAAAGTTGCGAAATGTCTAAACTGAGCATTTGCGATCCTTTTCTGCGTTAGAAAAAATCAGAGCTCAAACGGGCGATTTTGAACAAGGAAACTTATTGACGTCAGCTCGAAAAAAGAAATGCAAATGCAGTTCCACCCCCGTCTGTCTGTACTCAGCGTCTCTGTAAATCACGCCCAGAGAGTTTGGACTGCGGAGGAGCTACGCAATGCGAAATACGTTTTTTTATTTGCCTGGAGGAACTTGTGAGTGTTTCTAGGCTCGGAAGTCCTTTATCTGAGCCTGTGGATATCTGAAACAGCAGTGGTTTAATTTTATTTTCTGTGGAAATGTGTTTATTTTTCAATGGAAGGCTTCTCATCTCTCCCCCCATGCAAAAACACGGAAGTGGGTCACAGAGCGGAGCGGAGAGCTTGGCCACGCCCCCACCCCCTACTATAGGCCACCTCTGTCCTCCTCATTTGCATTCAAGCAACAACACCCATAATGGAGTGTTCCAGAGGCTCAGATAAAGGACTTCCGAGCCTAGAAACACTCGGACGTGCCTCCAGGCAAATAAAAAAACGCATTTCGCATTGCCTAGCGCATTCGCGGTCCAAACTCTCTGGGCGTGATTTACAGAGACGCTGAGTACAGACAGACGGGAAGGAAGGGGGCTGCATTTTTCGAGCTAACGTCAATAAGGTGCCTTGTTGAAAATCGCCCGTTTGAGCTGTGTTTTTTTTCTAATGCAGAAAAGGATCGCAAATGCTCAGTTTAGACATTTCGCAACTTTTAACCATGGGGGGGGGGGCTAAACAGGGTAGGGGAGCTCACATTAACGTTCAAAAATCTCAGAAAGTGAAAATTTCATGCCATGGGACCTTTAAAATGTTTGTATTAACCCGCTCTACATGATCCTGGTGTTTTTATTTCACTATTTAATATGCAAGTCAACTCCATATTCTCTGTATATATAACTGCTAGCCTCAGTGAGTTTCATTTGACTGGAGCCGGATGCTGTGGGTGACTTGACGCTCTCTTAGTCCACTTCTTTAGACAGTCTATGATATTACTATAAAATAAAAACAGATTCCTTCTTACGAGAATAAATTGTGACAGCGAATGGTTGTGCCAGTCATAATGCTTCAGTGTGAGAACAGTGTCAGACCTGCTGTGTACATGTGTTGTATTACAGTTGTGAGTTTGTGTGTCTGCTCTTTCCCATACTCCTCTCCAGCTCTGCTCCTGGCTCCAGCCTCATGTAGAAGCATAAGCCCTCTGCTCTTTTAATGGGCTCTTTGTTCTTTTAGACCAAATTCTGCTGCTGCCTTGGGAGGCTTTTTCTGCCCACTGACCTGAGTGTGGCCAAAAACTGTGCCCAGCTAAGAGCCACGTCACTTCAGAATAATATGACTCATGAAGAAGTATAAAGTAGTGGTCCAGGAAGTTATTTAAAGATCCCATGACATGGTACTTCTTGATGCTTTTATATGGCTCCTTAATGGATCCCTAATACTGTAAATGAATCCTTCTTCAAAATCAACAGTGCATGAGAAACAGAGATAAGATGAGAAAGAGTAATTTTTTTCTCTCTGAACAGGCCATTATGGGCGTTGTTGCTTGAATGCAAATGAGGAGAAAAGAGATGGCCTATAGTAGAGGGTGGGGGCGTGGCCAAACTCTCCGCTCTCAGCTCTCAGCTGTGCGCTCTTTGATCCATTTCCGCGTTTTTGCGTGGAGAAGAGATTTGAAGCGTTCAAACTCTCTGGGCGTGATTTACAGAGACACTGAGTACAGACAGACGGGGGTGGAACTGCATTTGCATTTCTTTTTTCGATCTGACGTCAATAAGTTTCCTTGTTCAAAATCGCCCGTTTGAGCTCTGATTTTTTCTAACGCAGAAAAGGATCGCAAATGCTCAGTTTAGACATTTCGCAACTTTTAACCATGGGGGAGGCTAAACAGGGTAGGGGAGCTCACATTAACATTCAAAAACCTCAGAAAGTGAAAATTTCATGCCATGGGACCTTTAAGTAAGAATGTGTCTTGCCCCAGTACAGATATATTGTATAAGCAGCTCTTGAAGTCAAAATAAGTCCTGCACCTAATTAGAATATGTTTTATTGTCTGATAATCAGGAAGTGCAGTGTAGCATGCTAGTTGTTGTGAGCATTGCCATGAGAGCAAAATGACTTAAATACTTAGGATGCTCAGAATGCATAGCACTGCACAGAATCTTACAGCTAACTCTAAGGAGGGTTTGAATAGGGTCTGGGTGAGATCGCTAAATTACTCAAACATGCATGATTGACATATAAAACCTCTTCAGGCATGTTGGTGATGACAGAACAGTGTTATAACATGTTAGAAAGCTGCAAAAGTGCCTCTTTAAACTCACTGAGTCTCACAGCCTCTGGCTCTGGCACAACAGCAGGTAAAGTTTTAAAAGCTCCTTCAGTCCAACTCCACAACACAAACGCGTTTTATGACCTGTTAGATCCACTCTTTCACACGAGCCATGATCATACTGAATACAAAATGTTTCTGTTTACACCCTGAGCTGCTTCACCCATGGGTGCAGTGGCTGGTGGAACAGACTCACAATCTGCATTGAAACAGACTCAAAACAGATGGTGGAATCAGTCGTACAGAGATTAAAGAGAGGGTCTTTATATGTGAGGGAATTACAGAGTCCAGTTAAAGGAAAAGTAACGTTTTTTTTTACAATCTGAGCCTTCTTTCGGCAATAAAACAAGTAGTTTTACTCACCCATAGCAGTTTGGTGTCATTTTGAGCAGTTTCGTAGAAGTTATGTTGTAGCGTATCCGTTAACTTGAGTTCTCGGGGCATTACTTTGCGGTCTCCAAATAACACAAACTTTAGCACTTTTCAAATCATAGAAGCCCGATATCTTAATCTACGATTTTGTTTGAAGCAAAAGTGGCCTGTAATCCGAGATTTAGCCATAGTTTCGAGTAGATGAGGAGGCCAGTGGAGGCCAATTGTTATGAGAACACCATTGTATCCTTTTATTAACATTATAAACAAAAAAAAGAAAGAAACTTACAACAAAGACTGCACTGAGGACTCAAATATTAATGTGTTTTTAATGCTTTGCGCACATTTGTTTACGTTTTACAGAAATGAAACTTAAAACCACCTCATTTGCATAAGCTAAAAGCACTGAAAAAAAAAACGCTCTCTCCTTGTGCAACTGATGCGTCAGCTTGTGTCGGACTAAAGGACACGACTCAGTGGAATATACGTGTTTTTTCTGTGACAGAGGATGTTCTGTTAATGATGAGACTGTGCGTAAATCGCATGTGAGAACGCCACTGCCAACTACTGTTGTTGATGTGCAATTACACTTAGTTCTAGTACAGTACAGCAAAAAAACATGTTTCCCAGGGTCATACGCGCCCCCCCGGCATCACGCCACGCCCCCCCAGGGGGGCCCGCCCCACTATTTGAGAAGCACTGCGCTAGGCTAACCGCAAATCTAAAACATCTCTGGAAGTGCTCCATATGACACCAAAGTGCTATGGGTGAGTAAAACAACTTGTTTTATTACCGAAAGAAGGCTCAGATTGTAAAAAAAAAACGTTACTTTTCCTTTAAAGGTGCATTTTAACTTTTCTGTCAGGGCTCCGTCACCTGCTTGTCTCCATAAAAATACAAAAACAGCCTGACAAACCTGATATGATCAGATGACATCATCAAAAATGTCCCCAAAGAAATGGGCTGTGGCCACACAATAAATAGTGACCCTCAAAAACAAATAGTTCCATCTTTCATGTCTTGAACGAGTACTCTATACAGTAATTATCGTCACAGGCCTACAAATAGGAATTGTTATTTGGTTTGGTTGCTGCTGCTGCTACTACTACTACTACTACTACTACTACTACTACTACTATTTCTACTACTGCTACTACGACTACTATTACTACTGCTGCTGCATTTACACTGTCCACTGAATCCAATTGACAAACAGAAAATACTTAAAATGTGAATCTCTAGTACCCTGCCTGAGTCGTCAGATGCAGTTCTTTTCTAAATCAAGAGGATATGATCTTTCAACCCACTGATTTTCTCTTCCTCCTCTCTCTCTGTCCATATTACAGAAAAAAAACACACACTACTACCACTACTACCCCAGAGAAAATACCTGCTCATTCAACATGTGGTGATCGGCCAAGCACCAAACGCACGGGCTCTAATAGAGTGAACACAGCCGAGTCAGCAGAAACAGCCTCTTTTATATGGGATACAAGTATGGGAACATGCGCTCACTTCCTATGTTAACACTCATCTCACGCTTTATGGACGTGAGTTATGAGAGGAAGTTATAACATACTAAAAACTGCAGCAGATATTTTTGCATGTTGGGACTACAGGAGGTAATTTATAGACTTAAAACTCGCTAATGGTTATGTCCAATTTACACATTTATACGCATCTATGCAGTAAGTAGAGGACATAAATTGTTTAAAGTGCTCTATAACTTTTCCGAAAGGGGTCCAGTACGTGCTCATCCCTGAAATGTTCCACAGTATGGCATTATACTGTCTAAATGGTAACTGGTGACATTTTCATATAGCGCTGTTCCAACTTAAAGGCACTCGAAGCGCATTACATCAAGGAACCACTCACCCATTCACACAACAATGTAAGCGGAGGTGGGTGAAGTGTCTTGCCCAAGGACACAATGACAGCATTCATAAGTGGAATCAGATCTGACCACTCAAACAATGATGAGGGTTTTTTTATGTCGAGGTTACTCATCCTGTTTTCAGATCAGGGCTGGACTGGGACAAAAAGCAGCCCTGGCATTTTTGGCTTAGACCGGCCCCTCATAATTAGTGGAGCACAACGGGCCAATTTATGTATGTGTGCCCCAAAGCAAAGAATTTTACTATTGTTACATCTTGGCCGAGGGGAAACCAGGGCGCAACATTTAAAGGAAAAATCCCAGATCCCAAAAACCACCAGCAAACTCGCAGTAACTACACATTCAATGGTTTATTTAAAATGCATCTTGCACACAAGGTCAGGAGCACGTTGGCTGGCACCCCAGGTAAAATTTCTGTGTAAACGAAGCGTAAAAAAAACTACATGATTCAGGTAGGTCACCTGTTTTGGCTTCAAAACGGTGAGCTATTGTCATGCCTGTCCATCACCTAAAAGTCCCAGTATTATCCTAACATTACTACCTGCTTACCTGCTGTGCCTGTGCACAGCAATGCATGTCCAAACTATAGAACTGTCTTTCTTGGCCCTCAGGCTTCCAAGTGAATTGGCCCATATTTCCGTAAGTAGGACTTTTTAAGGCAAGTTTTTAAAAATCTACCTGGACAAAAGTATATCAATGTCAAATATTTAGTGTGTCCTGTTGAGGATCTAAACATGGGTAAAGGTCTAGTGCAGGGGTCGGCAACCCACGGCTCCGGAGCCACATGCGGCTCTCTCTCCCTCTGATGTGGCTCGGTACAGCGGTCCCTCGTTTATCACGGGGGTTAAGTTCTTACGTTCTAAAAATAACCCACGACAAGCGAAATCTGCAAAGCTTTATATTTTACAATTATTCTACATGTTTTAAGGCTATAAACGCCTCACCACACACATTCTACACTTTTCTCAGATTGGAATTAATGTTTTCTCACATTTCTCTCTTGTTTAAACACTCAAAGGTTCGTAGATTTTCAACAAAAAAGCACAGTATTATAGAACGAAACCAAAGTGTATTTCGCGTGTATTTCACAGATCTTATGACCGCTTCGCTATGGCGGGTTTTGTCGGGGAGAAAACTTGCAAACATACAGCACTTCAGAGTCACAGTGCGATCGAACATTTATATAAATCTGGCAAACTGAACCCATTCAGTACAGGAGACACGGCACAGAGGAGAATAACTGACGAATCGGCAAAGGTCTACAGTCCCTTAGCCAATCAGGGCGCAGAAATGCGCGTTGATACACTATAAAAAGAATTTGGAATAAAAATCTGCGAAACAGCGAGGCCACGAAAAGTGGACCACGATATAGCGAGGGACCACTGGATTTAATTAAAATGTATTTTATTTTAGTTCATTCATTTTCAAAATGTAATTCTATGGCACAAAGCCAAAAAAAGACATTATATGCATATCCAAATGGCTCTTTGAGTGGTAAAGGTTGCTGACCCCTGGAATGTTTAGCAGTTACCATGGAGACACATTAGCAAACTACTTAATGTCAAGCAAGTTTTTAAATTATTGTCTGAAATCTCAAGAAAAAATACTAAATAGATTTAAACAGCATGTTTTCAGGGGCCTATGATCAATACGAGCGTTCATGGTCCTGTTAAGGACAAATCAACAAATCAGCTCTTCTCAAACTGCCCTGATACTGGATCTGATGACTCTACCCTTTGAGACATTTATTTCAGCTTTCTATTATTAGGCCCGAGCGCTAAAGCGTAGGGCCTTTTGTTACTGTTCTGCAGTGCGAAGCACTGCAGAACCAGCGTGCACAAAACAAAGCGCGAAGCGCTTTGTTTTGTGCACGCAGCAGAGCGCGAAGCGCTCTCCCCTTTTTAAACACCTAGCACTCATGTCAACGACTGGTGCCCGCTGACTTGGCACGGTGGCATCGCCCGTGGCCGCGATAGCGGCCAAATTGTAATTGTTCACCCCAAAACATTCTCGGCCCACCAGCGTGCACAAAACAAAGCGCGAAGCGCTTTGTTTTGTGCACGCAGCAGAGCGCGAAGCGCTCTCCCCTTTTTAAGCACCTAGCACTCATGTCAACGACTGGTGCCCGCTGACCTGGCACGGTGGCACCGCCCGTGGCGGCAAAATTGTAATTGTTTTGTGGGCACACATGACATCGTGCACGCAGTGCACGATGTCATGTGTGCCCACAAAACCAGAGCGCGAAGCGCTCTCCCTTTTCCAAACACTCAATGCCACACTATAGTGACACTCATAGGATCCAATAGCACAGACTGGCACTGCCCATTGCCGCGAAAGCGGCATAATTGTAATCGTTAACCACCGTAAACGTCAAAAATATGTATTGGGCAAGTGAGTAATCGATGAGGTCAATGACGAGCGCAACGCGCTCGTCATTGACAATGGACCCCACGGGTGCGTTACTGGACACGAGCCCTTTCCATTGATATATATATTGCCACCATAGGTGGCACCATATTGTTATTGTTCTGGTTTTTCTTCTTCTTATTAGGCCCGAGCGCTAAAGCGTAGGGCCTTTTGTTACTGTTCTGCAGTGCGAAGCACTGCAGAACCAGCGTGCACAAAACAAAGCGCGAAGCGCTTTGTTTTGTGCACGCAGCAGAGCGCGAAGCGCTCTCCCCTTTTTAAACACCTAGCACTCATGTCAACGACTGGTGCCCGCTGACCTGGCACGGTGGCATCGCCCGTGGCCGCGATAGCGGCCAAATTGTAATTGTTCACCCCAAAACATTCTCGGCCCACCAGCGTGCGCAAAACAAAGCGCGAAGCGCTTTGTTTTGCGCACGCAGCAGAGCGCGAAGCGCTCTCCCCTTTTTAAGCACCTAGCACTCATGTCAACGACTGGTGTCCGCTGACCTGGCACGGTGGCATCGCCCGTGGCCGCGATAGCGGCCAAATTGTAATTGTTCACCCCAAAACATTCTCGGCCCACCAGCGTGCGCAAAACAAAGCGCGAAGCGCTTTGTTTTGCGCACGCAGCAGAGCGCGAAGCGCTCTCCCCTTTTTAAGCACCTAGCACTCATGTCAACGACTGGTGCCCGCTGACCTGGCATGGTGGCACCGCCCGTGGCGGCAAAATTGTAATTGTTTTGTGGGCACACATGACATCGTGCACGCAGTGCACGATGTCATGTGTGCCCACAAAACCAGAGCGCAAAGCGCTCTCCCTTTTCCAAACACTCAATGCCACACTACAGTGACACTCATAGGATCCAATAGCACAGACTGGCACTGCCCATTGCCGCGAAAGCGGCATAATTGTAATCGTTAACCATCGTAAACGTCAAAAATATGTATTGGGCAAGTGAGTAATCGATGAGGTCAATGACGAGCGCAACGCGCTCGTCATTGACAATGGACCCCACGGGTGCGTTACTGGACACGAGCCCTTTCCATTGATATATATATTGCCACCATAGGTGGCACCATATTGTTATTGTTCTGGTTTTTCTTCTTCTTATTATTAGGCCCGAGCGCTAAAGCGTAGGGCCTTTTGTTACTGTTCTGCAGTGCGAAGCACTGCAGAACCAGCGTGCGCAAAACAAAGCGCGAAGCGCTTTGTTTTGCGCACGCAGCAGAGCGCGAAGCGCTCTCCCCTTTTTAAACACCTAGCACTCATGTCAACGACTGGTGCCCGCTGACTTGGCACGGTGGCATCGCCCGTGGCCGCGATAGCGGCCAAATTGTAATTGTTCACCCCAAAACATTCTCGGCCCACCAGCGTGCGCAAAACAAAGCGCGAAGCGCTTTGTTTTGCGCACGCAGCAGAGCGCGAAGCGCTCTCCCCTTTTTAAACACCTAGCACTCATGTCAACGACTGGTGCCCGCTGACCTGGCACGGTGGCACCGCCCGTGGCGGCAAAATTGTAATTGTTTTGTGGGCACACATGACATCGTGCACGCAGTGCACGATGTCATGTGTGCCCACAAAACCAGAGCGCGAAGCGCTCTCCCTTTTCCAAACACTCAATGCCACACTATAGTGACACTCATAGGATCCAATAGCACAGACTGGCACTGCCCATTGCCGCGAAAGCGGCATAATTGTAATCGTTAACCATCGTAAACGTCAAAAATATGTATTGGGCAAGTGAGTAATCGATGAGGTCAATGACGAGCGCAACGCGCTCGTCATTGACAATGGACCCCACGGGTGCGTTACTGGACGCGAGCCCTTTCCATTGATATATATATTGCCACCATAGGTGGCACCATATTGTTATTGTTCTGGTTTTTCTTATTAGGCCCGAGCGCTAAAGCGTAGGGCCTCTTGTTACTGTTCTGCAGTGCGAAGCACTGCAGAACCAGCGTGCACAAAACAAAGCGCGAAGCGCTTTGTTTTGTGCACGCAGCAGAGCGCGAAGCGCTCTCCCCTTTTTAAACACCTAGCACTCATGTCAACGACCGTTGCCCGCTGACTTGGCACGGTGGCATCGCCCGTGGCCGCGATAGCGGCCAAATTGTAATTGTTCACCCCAAAACATTCTCGGCCCACCAGCGTGTGCAAAACAAAGCGCGAAGCGCTTTGTTTTGCGCACGCAGCAGAGCGCGAAGCGCTCTCCCCTTTTTAAGCACCTAGCACTCATGTCAACGACTGGTGCCCGCTGACCTGGCACGGTGGCACCGCCCGTACCGGCAAAATTGTAATTGTTTTGTGGGCACACATGACATCGTGCACGCAGTGCACGATGTCATGTGTGCCCACAAAACCAGAGCGCGAAGCGCTCTCCCTTTTCCAAACACTCAATGCCACACTATAGTGACACTCATAGGATCCAATAGCACAGACTGGCACTGCCCATTGCCGCGAAAGCGGCATAATTGTAATCGTTACCCATCGTAAACGTCAAAAATGTGTATTGGGCAAGTGAGTAAACGATGAGGTCAATGACGAGCGCAACGCGCTCGTCATTGACAATGGACCCCACGGGTGCGTTACTGGACACGAGCCCTTTCCATTGATATATATATTGCCACCATAGGTGGCACCATATTGTTATTGTTCTGGTTTTTCTTCTTCTTATTATTATTATTATTATTATTTTCCTCCCCCCCTTTTTGCAGGTTTCGGGTACTTCCCACGGACGAAAACTCACGAAATTTTGCACAAAATTCAAGAATGCTAAAAAAGGAATTTACAAATAATCTGTATTAAAAAATCTTAAAAAATGGCTCGACAGCGCCCCCTAGAAAATCAAAATACATTGCGCCAATGGCTATACCCGAAAAATGAACTTTGTCGTAGACAAATGAAATTCGGGTGGTGGATAGGTCATGTCGTTACAAACCAAAAAATATATTATGCCGTTGCTAGGCGACCAACAGGAAGTCGGCCATATTGGAACGAGCACGTGACCCGGCGCCGAAGGCGGAGTTTCCTGTCCTCGTATTTTAACGAACTCCTCCTAGGGTTTTTGACCCAGACTCACCAGAATCGTGCTGTATCATCTAGACAAGTGGGACATTAAAAGTTGTTAAAAGCGTTCTAAAAGAGTGAACGGTGTTTCCGTGACAACGCCACAAATTTCGGGTTCGTTTTTGCGGCTCGCCATCAAACTTCGACGAGCGATAATTCGCGCATACTTTGGCCGATTTCACTCAAACTTTAATCGTTGGTGGACACCCCGGCCCTGAACAGATTGATATAAGAAAATCTGAAATGGGTGCTATAGCGCCACCTAGGGAGATTGCATGGAAGCGCAAAATTTTACTTTGTCGTAGACATACCAAATTTGGTACACATATTCGTGACGGGGTCTTGATCAAAAAACTCAATGACGCCAACATGCCATATCCCATCGTGTTGCCATGGCAACAGGCCAATCTTCTCTCCTTGCCAATGGGACGCCAGGCAAAAACTTTGTCGTAGCCAAACCAAATTTGGTACACAGATGCATCATGGGAATAGGAACAAAAAATTATATTAAGCGGTTGCTAGGCGACCAACAGGAAGTCGGCCATTTTGGACCGAGCACGTGACCTGGCACCGAGGGCGCATTTTCCTGTCCTCGTATTTTAACGAACTCCTCCTAGGGTTTTTAACCCAGACTCACCAGAATCGTGCTGTATCATCTAGACAAGTGGGACATTAAAAGTTGTTAAAAGCGTTCTAAAAGAGTGAACGGTGTTTCCGTGACAACGCCACAAATTTCGGGTTCGTTTTTGCGGCTCGCCATCAAATTTCGACGAGCGATAATTCGCGCATACTTTGGCCGATTTCACTCAAACTTTAATCGTTGGTGGACACCCCGGCCCTGAACAGATTGATATAAGAAAATCTGAAATGGACACTATAGCGCCACCTAGGGAGATTGCATGGAAGTGCAAAATTTTACTTTGTCATAGACATACCAAATTTGGTACACATATTCGTGATGGGGTCTCGATCAAAAAACTCAATGACGCTCCCGCGCAAGCTCCCATCGTGTTGTCATGGCAACAGGCCAAACATCTGTCCTCGCCATTAGGATCCTCTGCAAAAACTTTGTCATAGTCAAACCAAATTTGGTACACAGATACATCATGGGAAGAGGCACAAAAAAGTATATTACGTTGTTGCTAGGCAACCAACCAGCCATATTGGATAGACCATGTGACCTGGTGGCGAAGGCGCCATTTTCTGTCAATCTTCGACGAGTGATAATTCACACATACTTTGGCCGATTTCACTCAAACTTTAATCGTTGGTGGACACCCCGGCCCTACACAGACTGATACAAGAAAATCTAAAATGGCCATAATAGCGCCCCCTAGGCAGAATGCATGGAATAGAAAATATTTACTTTGCCGTAGACACACCAAATTTGGACCACACATTCGGGACATCGTCTCGATCAAAAAACACAGTGACACCCCCACTCCATCTCACATCATGTTGCCATGGTAACAGGTCAAACATCGGTCCCTGCCATTAGGATGTCTGGCAAAAACTTTGATGTAGCCACACCTAATTTGGTACACAGATGCATCATGGGAATAGGAACAAAAAAGTATATTACACCATTGCTAGGCAACCAACCAGCCATATTGGATAGACCATGTGACCTGGTGGCAAAGGCATCATTTCCTGTCAAACTTCGACAAATGATAATTAGCACATACTTTCTCCGATTTCACTCAAACTTTAATTGGTGGTGGACACCCCAGCCCTACACAGATTGATATGAGAAAATCTAAAATGGTCACAATAGCGCCCCCTAGGGTAATTGCATAGAACTGCAAAATTTAACTTTGTCGTACACATACAAGATTTGGTACAAATATTCCTGGGATATTTTCAATGAAAAAAGTCAATGGTGACCACATGCCATGCCTCATCGGGTTGCCATGGCAACATCTCTCCCCGCCAATAGGACAGCTGACAAAATCTTTGGTATAGCCACACCAAATTTGGAACATAGATGCATCATGGGAATAGGAATAAAAAATATATATTACGCTGTTGCTAGGCAACCAACCATATTGGGTAGGACATGTGACCTGGTGTTGAAGGCGCCATTTTCTCTCCTCATATTTTTATTTATTCAATTTATTTATTAATGTTTGCACCCAGCATTTAAAAGAACAAAAATACACACAAAAGAAAGAGAAAATAACAGAACAGTGCAGGAAAGGCTTATAATTGACCCTCCTCTTAAAATAATTTAAATTAAAAGGCAAAACAAACAACCCCTCCCCACCTCAACCCCAGGCATTCAACACAAATGCATCCAGATAACGCACAAACTCACACATGCATGCAGCTAGAAAAAAGGGGTGGAAAATGGCGCGTTAGCGCCACCCCCCCTGCGAGTGCAAGCGAGGGCCGATCATCGCCGCTTGCGGCTATATTTCTTATTATTATTATTTTCCTATACACTTTTTTCAGGTTTCGGGTACTTCCCACCGACGAAAACTCACGAAATTTTGCACAAAATTCAAGAATGCCAAAAAAGGAATTTACAAATAATCTGTATTAAAAAATCTTTAAAAATGGCTCGACAGCGCCACCTGGAAAATCAAAATACATTGCGCCTATGGCTATACCCGAAAAATGAACTTTGTCGTAGACAAACGAAATTCGGGTGGTGGATAGGTCATGTCGTTACAAACCAAAAAATATATTATGCCGTTGCTAGGCGACCAACAGGAAGTCGGCCATATTGGAACGAGCACGTGACCCGGCGCCGAAGGCGGAGTTTACTGTCCTCGTATTTTAACGAACTCCTCATAGGGTTTTTGACCCAGACTCACCAGAATTGTGCTGTATCATCTAGACAAGTGGGACATTAAAAGTTGTTAAAAGCGTTCTAAAAGAGTTAACGGTGTTTCCGTGACAACGCCACAAATTTCGTGTTCGTTTTTGCGGCTCGCCATCAAACTTCGACGAGCGATAATTCGCGCATACTTTGGCCGATTTCACTCAAACTTTAATCGTTGGTGGAGACCCCGGCCCTGAAAAGATTGATATAAGAAAATCTGAAATGGGTGCTATAGCGCCACCTAGGGAGATTGCATGGAAGCGCAAAATTTTACTTTGTCGTAGACATACCAAATTTGGTACACATATTCGTGACGGGGTATCGATCAAAAAACTTAATGACGTCAACACACCATGTCCCATCGTGTTGCCATGGCAACAGGCCAAACATCTGTTGTCGCCAATGGGACGCCCAGCATAAACTTTGTCATAGCCAAACCAAATTTGGTACACAGATGCATCATGGGAAGAGGAACAAAAAAGTATATTATGCGGTTGCTAGGTTACCAACAGGAAGTCGGCCATTTTGGACCGAGCACGTGACCCGGCACCGAGGGCGCATTTTCCTGTCCTCGTATTTTAACGAACTCCTCCTAGGGT
Source organism: Paratrypauchen microcephalus (assembly GCA_036785185.1). Lineage (NCBI taxonomy): Eukaryota > Metazoa > Chordata > Actinopteri > Gobiiformes > Gobiidae > Paratrypauchen > Paratrypauchen microcephalus. The sequence goes on from JAVJIX010000133.1 coordinate 1,812,770, forward strand.
TTTTGACCCAGACTCACCAGAATCGTGCTGTATCATCTAGACAAGTGTCACATTAAACGTTGTTAAAAGCGTTCTAAAAGAGTGAACGGTGTTTCCGTGACAACGCCACAAATTACAGGTGTGTTTTTGCGGCTCGCCATCAAATTCGGCGAGTGATAATTGGCACATACTTTGGCCGATTTCACTCAAACTTCAATTGTTCATGAACACCCCAGCCCTGAACAGATTGATATGAGAAAATCTAAAATGGACACTATAGCGCCCCCTAGGGAGATTGCATGGAAGTGTAAAATTTTACTTTGTCGTAGACATACCAAATTTGGTACACACATTTGTGATAGGGTCTCGAGCAAAAATCTCAATGATGACCCCATGGCATCTCCCATTGTGTTGCCATGGCAACAGGCCAAAAATCTGTCGTCATCAATGGGACGCTAGGCAAAAACTTTGTCCTAGTCAAACCAAATTTGGTACACAGATGCATCATGGGAAGAGGAACAAAAAATTATATTACATCGTTGCTAGGCAACCAACCAGCCATATTGGATAGACCATGTGACCTGGTGGCAAATGCGTCATTTCTTGTCAAACTTCGACAACTGTTAATTCACGCATACTTTGGCTGATTTCACTCAAACTTCAATCATTGGTGGACACCGCGGCCCTGACCAGATTGATATAAGAAAATCGGAAATGGACACTATAGCGCCCCCTAGGGAGATTACATGGAAGTGTAAAATTTTACTTTGTCGTAGACGTACCAAATTTGGTACACACATTTGTGATAGGGTCTCGATAAAAAAACTTAATGACGCCCCCGCGCCATCTCCCATCGTGTTGCCATGGCAACAGGCCAAACATCTGTACTCGCCATTAGGATCCTCTGCAAAAACCTTGTCATAGTCAAACCAAATTTGGTACACAGATGCATCATGGGAAGAGGAACAAAAAAGTATATTACGTCGATGCTAGGCAACCAACCAGCCATATTGGATAGACCATGTGACCTGGTGGCAAAGGCGTCATTTCCTGTCAAACTTCGACAAGTGATAATTCACACATACTTTGGCTGATTTCACTCAAACTTTAATCGTTGGTGGACACCCCGGCCCTGAACAGATTGATATGAGAAAATTTTAAATGGACACTATAGCGCCCCCTAGGGAGATTGCATGGAAGTGCAACATTTTACTTTGTCGTAGACATACCAAATTTGGTACACACATTTGTGACAGGGTCTCGATCAAAAAACTCAATGACGCCCCCGCGCCATCTCCCATTGTGTTGCCATGGTAAGTGGCTTAACATCTGTCCTTGCCAATGGGACGCCTGGCAAAAACTTTGGTGTAGTCAAATCAAATTTGGTACACAGATGCATTATGGGAATAGAAACAAAAAAGTATATTATACCATTGCTAGGCAACCATCCAGCCATATTGCATAGACCATGCGACCTGATGGCGAAGGCGCCACTTCCGATCAAACTTCGACGAGTGATAATGCACTCATAGTTTGGCCGATTTAACTCAAACTTTAATCGTTGTTAGACACCCTGGCCCTAAACAGATTGATATAAAAAATCTAAAATGGCCGTTATAACACCCCCTAGAGTAATTGCATGGAACAGAAAAATTTTACTTTGTCATAGACATACCAAATTTGGTACTCACATTCATGACAGGGTCTCGATCAAAAAACTCAATGACGCCAACACGCCATGTCCCATCGTGTTGCCATGGCAACAGGCCAAACATCTGTCCTCGCCAATGGGACGCCTGGCAAAAACTTTGCCATAGTCAAACCAAATTTGGTACACAGATGCATCATGGGAAGAGGAACAAAAAAGTACATTTCGCCATTGCTAGGCAACCAACCAGCCATATAGGATAAACCATGTGACCTGGTGGTGACGGCGCTACTTCCTGTCAAACTTGGACGAGTGATAATGTGCTAATAGTTTTGGTGTACACCCTGGCCCTGAACAGATTGACATTAAAAAAAATCTGAAATGGCCATAATAGCGCCCCCTAGGGTAATTGCATGGAAAAGAAGAATTTTACTTTGCCGTAGACACACCAAATTTGGACCACACATTTGTGACATGGTCTTGATCAAAAAACATAGTGACACCCCCATGCCATCTCACATCGTGTTGCCATGGTAACAGGCCAAACCTCTGTCCAGGCCAATAGGATGCTCGACAAAGTTTGGTATAGCCACACCAAATTCTGTACATAGATGCATCATGGGAATAGGAATAAAAAAGTATATTACGTCATTGCTAGGCAACCAGCCAGCCATACTGGATAGGCCATGTGACCTGGTGTCAAAGGCACCATTTTCTGTCCTCATATTTTTATTTATTCAATTGATTTTTTTAATGTTTGCACCCAGCATTTAAAAGAACAAAAATACACACAAAAGAAAAAGAAAATAACAGAACAGTGCAGGAAAGGCTTATGATTGACCCTCCTCTTAAAATAATTGAAATTAAAAGGCAAAACAAACAACCCCTCCCCACCTCAACCCCAGGCATTCAACACAAATGCATCCAGATAACGCACAAACTCACACATGCATCGAGCTAGAAAAAAGGGGAGGAAAATGGCGCGTTAGCGCCACCCCCCTGCGAGTGCAAGCGAGGGCCGATCATCGCCGCTTGCGGCTATATTTATTATTATTATTATTATTTTCCTCCCCCCCTTTTTGCAGGTTTCGGGTACTTCCCACCGACGAAAACTCACGAAATTTTGCACAAAATTCAAGAACGCCAAAAAAGGAATTTACAAATAATCTGTATTAAAAAATCTTTAAAAATGGCTCGACAGCGCCCCCTAGAAAATCAAAATACATTGCGCCAATGGCTATACCCGAAAAATGAACTTTGTCGTAGACAAATGAAATTCAGGTGGTGGATAGGTCATGCCGTTACAAACCAAAAAATATATTACGCCGTTGCTAGGCGACCAACAGGAAGTCGGCCATATTGGAACGAGCACGTGACCCGGCGCCGAAGGCGGAGTTTCCTGTCCTCGTATTTTAACGAACTCCTCCTAGGGTTTTTGACCCAGACTCACCAGAATCGTGCTGTATCATGTAGACAAGTGGGACATTAAAAGTTGTTAAAAGCGTTCTAAAAGAGTGAACGGTGTTTCCGTGACAACGCCACAAATTTCGGGTTCGTTTTTGCGATTCGCCATCAACTTTCGACGAGCGATAAATCGCGCATACTTTGGCCGATTTCACTCAAACTTTAATCGTTGGTGGACACCCCGGCCCTGAACAGATTAATATAAGAAAATCTGAAATGGGTGCTATAGCGCCACCTAGGGAGATTGCATGGAAGCGCAAAATTTTACTTTGTCGTAGACATACCAAATTTGGTACACATGTTCATGACGGGGTCTCGATCAAAAAACTCAATGACACCAACACGCCATGTCCCATCGTGTTGCCATGGCAACAGGCCAAACTTCTCTCCTTGCCAATGGGACACCCAGGAAAAACTTTGTCGTAGCCAAACCAAATTTGGTACACAGATGCATCATGGGAATAGGAACAAAAAACTATATTACACCGTTGCTAGGCGACCAACAGGAAGTCGGCCATATTGGATCGAGCACGTGACCCGGCACCGAGGGCGCATTTTCCTGTCCTCGTATTTTAACAAACTCCTCCTAGGGTTTTTGACCCAGACTCACCAGAATCGTGCTCTATCATCTAGACAAGTGGGACATTAAAAGTTGTTAAAAGCGTTCTAAAAGAGTGAACGGTGTTTCCGTGACAACGCCACAAATTTCGGGTTCGTTTTTGCGGCTCGCCATCAAACTTCGACGAGCGATAATTCGCGCATACTTTGGCCGATTTCACTCAAACTTTAATCGTTGGTGGACACCCCGGCCCTGAACAGATTGATATAAGAAAATCTGAAATGGACACTGTAGCGCCACCTAGGGAAATTGCATGGGAGTGCAAAATTTTACTTTGTCATAGACATACCAAATTTGGTACACATATTCGTGACGGGGTCTCGATCAAAAAACTCAATGACGCTCCCGCGCAAGCTCCCATCGTGTTGTCATGGTAACAGGCCAAACATCTGTCCTCGCCATTAGGATCCTCTGCAAAAACTTTGTCATAGTCAAACCAAATTTGGTACACAGATGCATCATGGGAAGAGGAGCAAAAAAGTATATTACATTGTTGCTAGGCAACCAACCAGCCATATTGGATAGACCATGTGACCTGGTGGCGAAGGCGCCATTTTCTGTCAATCTTCGACGAGTAATAATTCACACATACTTTGGCCGATTTCACTCAAACTTTAATCGTTGGTGGACACCCCGGCCCTACACAGACTGATACAAGAAAATCTAAAATGGCCATAATAGCGCCCCCTAGGCAGAATGCATGGAATAGAAAATATTTACTTTGCCATAGACACACCAAATTTGGACCACACATTTGGGACATCGTCTCGATCAAAAAACACAGTGACACCCCCACTCCATCTCACATCATGTTGCCATGGTAACAGGTCAAACATCGGTCCCTGCCATTAGGATGTCCGTCAAAAACTTTGATGTAGCCACACCTAATTTGGTACACAGATGCATCATGGGAATAGGAACAAAAAAGTATATTACACCATTGCTAGGCAACCAACCAGCCATATTGGATAGACCATGTGACCTGGTGGCAAAGGCGTCATTTCCTGTCAAACTTCGACGAATGATAATTAGCACATACTTTCTCCGATTTCACTCAAACTTTAATCGGTGGTGGACACCCCAGCCCTACACAGATTGATATAAGAAAATCTAAAATGGTCACAATAGCGCCCCCTAGGGTAATTGCATAGAACTGCAAAATTTAACTTTGTCGTACACATACAAGATTTGGTACAAATATTCCTGGGATATTTTCAATGAAAAAAGTCAATGGTGACCACATGCCATGCCACATCGGGTTGCCATGGCAACAGGCCAAACATCTCTCCCCGCCAATAGGACACCTGACAAAATCTTTGGTATAGCCACACCAAATTTGGAACATAGATGCATCATGGGAATAGGAATAAAAAATATATATTACGCTGTTGCTAGGCAACCAACCATATTGGGTAGAACATGTGACCTGGTGTTGAAGGCGCCATTTTCTGTCCTCATATTTTTATTTATTCAATTTATTTATTAATGTTTGCACCCAGCATTTAAAAGAACAAAAATACACACAAAAGAAAAAGAAAATTACAGAACAGTGCAGGAAAGGCTTATAATTGACCCTCCTCTTAAAATAATTTAAATTAAAAGGCAAAAAAAACAACCCCTCCCCACCTCAACCCCAGGCATTCAACACAAATGCATCCAGATAACGCACAAACTCACACATGCATGCAGCTAGAAAAAAGGGGAGGAAAATGGCGCGTTAGCGCCACCCCCCCAGCGAGTGCAAGCGAGGGCCGATCATCGCCGCTTGCGGCTATATTTATTATTATTATTATTATTTTCCTCCCCCCCTTTTTGCAGGTTTCGGGTACTTCCCACCGACGAAAACTCACGAAATTTTGCACAAAATTCAAGAACGCCAAAAAAGGAATTTACAAATAATCTGTATTAAAAAATCTTAAAAAATGGCTCGACAGCGCCACCTGGAAAATCAAAATACATTGCGCCAATGGCTATACCCGAAAAATGAACTTTGTCGTAGACAAACGAAATTCGGGTGGTGGATAGGTCATGTCGTTACAAACCAAAAAATATATTACGCCGTTGCTAGGCGACCAACAGGAAGTCGGCCATATTGGCCCGAGCACGTGACCCGGCGCCGAAGGCGGAGTTTCCTGTCTTCGTATTTTAACGAACTCCTCCTAGGGTTTTTGACCCAGACTCACCAGAATCGTGCTGTATCATCTAGACAAGTGGGACATTAAAAGTTGTTAAAAGCGTTCTAAAAGAGTGAACGGTGTTTCCGTGACAACGCCACATATTTCGGGTTCGTTTTTGCGGCTCGCCATCAAACTTCGACGAGCGATAATTCGTGCATACTTTGGCCGATTTCAGTCAAACTTTAATCGTTGGTGGACACCCCGGCCCTGAACAGATTGATATAAGAAAATCTGAAATAGGTGCTATAGCGCCACCTAGGGAGATTGCATGGAAGCGCAAAATTTTACTTTGTCGTAGACATACCAAATTTGGTACACATATTTGGGACGGGGTATCGATCAAAAAACTCAATGACGCCAACACGCCATGTCCCATCGTGTTGCCATGGCAACAGGCCAAACATCTGTCGTCGCCAATGGGACGCCCGGCAAAAACTTTGTCGTAGCCAAACCAAATTTGGTACACAGATGCATCATGGGATAAGGAACAAAAAAGTATATTATGCGGTTGCTAGGCGACCAACAGGAAGTCGGCCATTTTGGACCAAGCACGTGACCTGGCCCCGAGGGCGCATTTTCCTGTCCTCGTATTTTAACGAACTCCTCCTAGGGTTTTTGACCCAGACTCACCAGAATCGTGCTGTATCATCTAGACAAGTGGGACATTAAAATTTGTTAAAAGCGTTCTAAAAGAGTGAACGGTGTTTCCATGACAACGCCACAAATTTCGTGTTCGTTTTTGCAGCTCGCCATCAAATTCGACGAGTGATAATTCACACATACTTTGGCCGATTTCACTCAAACTTTAATCGTTGGTGGACACCCCGGCCCTGAACAGATTTCTATAAGAAAATCTGAAATGGACACTATAGCGCCCCCTAGGGAGACTGCATGGAAGTGCCAAATTTTACTTTGTCGTAGACATACCAAATTTGGTACACACATTCGTGACGGGGTCTTGATCAAAAAACTCAATGACGCCAACACGCCATGTCCCATCGTGTTGCCATGGCAACAGGCCAAACATCTGTCGTCACCAATGGGACGCCAGGCAAAAACTTTGTCGTAGCCAAACCAAATTTGGTACACAGATGCATCATGGGAATAGGAACAAAAAAGTATATTAAGCGGTTGCTAGGCGACCAACCAGCCATATTGGATAGACCATGTGACCTGGTGGCAAATGCGTCATTTCTTGTCAAACTTCGACAAGTGTTAATTCACACATACTTTGGCTGATTTCACTCAAACTTCAATCATTGGTGGACACCCCGGCCCTGAACAGATTGATATAAGAAAATCTGAAATGGACACTATAGCGCCCCCTAGGGAGACTACATGGAAGTGCAAAATTTTACTTTGTCGTAGACATACCAAATTTGGTACACACATTCGTGATAGGGTCTCGAGCAAAAATCGCAATGATGACCCCATGGCATCTCCCATTGTGTTGCCATGGCAACAGGCCAAAAATCTGTCGTCATCAATGGGACGCTAGGCAAAAACTTTGTCCTAGTCAAACCAAATTTGGTACACAGATGCATCATGGGAAGAGGAACAAAAAATTATATTACATCATTGCTAGGCAACCAACCAGCCATGTTGGATAGACCATGTGACCTGGTGGCAAAGGGGTCATTTCCTGTCAAACTTCGACGAGTGATAATTCGCTCATACTTTGGCCGATTTTACTCAAACTTTGATCGTTGCTGAACACCCCGGCCCTACACAGATTGATATAAGAAAATCTCAATTGGCCGTAATAGCGCCCCCTAGGGAGATTGCATGGAACAGAAAGATTTTACTTTGCCGTAGACAAACCAAATTTGGACCACACATTCGTGACAGGGTCTCGATCAAAAATCTCAATGATGACCCCGCAGCATCTCCTGTCATGTTGCCATGGTAACAGGTCAAACAGCTGTCCCTGCCATTAGGACGCCGGCAAAAGCTTTGGTGTAGCCACACCTAATTTAGTACATATATGGCTCATGGGAATAGGAAAATGGCGCGTTAGCGCCACCCCCCCTGCGAGTGCAAGCGAGGGCCGATCATCGCCGCTTGCGGCTATATTTATTATTATTATTGTATTTTACCGCTCTATCTGCTTATAGGTGCATTGTGTAACTTTTCTGGTGGAGGGTCCGTCAAATACTTGTCTCCATGGAGAGGTCATTGCTCTGCCTGGAATGTTCCACGATATGGCATTAAACAGCTCTGCTTTACATTTGTGAAATTACAGGATTGGATTTATAGCTCAAAGATACCTAGAAAAACAGGCATTCTGACTGTGAACGGGGTCGCCTCTCCACAGATCTGACCTGTAACTTGGTCTGTTTTGGTCTCCATGAAGATAGAAAGGTTTAATGCCATACTGTGAAACATTCCAGACAAAGCAATATCGTATCCACGGAAAAAAGCATTTGACAAACCCTCCACCAGAAAAGTTACACAATGCACCTTTAAATTTCCCCTCGGGACAAATGCAGAGATATTGAATTAATCAATTAAAACTGAATGGAAATTTTGCTTGTTGCCATGGCGATGCACACATATTGTCAGTTAAATCTTCTCATGTGTGGTTCTAACCTGTTTCAGTAACAGGAGAATTCCCTTGGCCGAGGCCCATGTGCTGCTGTGAACCATCTGTGGCTCCCTCCTGTAAAATATTTAATCTTTTCCACACTTCCTCCTCTCCTCCTGCTCTTTTTCTCACTCCTTCACTCTCAATTCACCCATTTTCTTCATCCCTTCTCCTTCCTAACCCCTCTCACATCCCTCTTTCTTTCTCTCATCTCCTACCCTTTCTCCTCTTTACTCTGCCATACCCTTTCTTCCACTCTCTCTCTCCCTCCCTCACCTTTCTTTCTCACCTCCTCCCTCTTCCACCTTTGCTATTTCTCTCCCTCTCTCCTCACCCTCTTTTCTCTGCCCCTCTTTATTTGACCCCTCCTTTATCTCTGCTCACCCTCTTGTTCTCTTCTTGTCATCTCCTCCCCTTTTCTCTCTTCTTGTCTTATCCGTCACAAGCTCCCTCTCTCACCTCCAATTTCTCTCTCTCTTCTGCCCACTTCTCTCTCTCTCTGTCCCCTTTCTCTTACATCTCGTGTGTGACCCATCTCCATCCCTCCCTTTGCCTTCTCTCCATCTTCTCTCTCCCCTCCTCCTACATCTCACCCCTCTCATTTCTTCCTTAACCACCTCTCCTCTATCCCTTTCTGTCTTTCTCTCCTTTTCTATTCTGTCTGCATCACGTCCCCCTCTCTCACTCTCTGTCTGCCTTCTCCATCCCTTCTTCCCCCTCTCCTCCCTTTCCCTACCCCCTCTCCTCCTTTTCTCACCCTCCCTCTCTCCTTCTGTCTTCCACTGCACCTCTCCTCTCCCGCCCCTTTCTCCCCTCTTTTCACATATATCACCCCTCTCCTTTCTTCCCTAACCACCTTCCCACTATCCCCTTTTCTAGTCTCTCACGTTTACATTCTCTCTGCATCACTTCCCCCTCCCTATTCTCCCCCTCTCTCTCCCTTCTCCCCCCTCCTCTCTCTCCTTTCTCTCACTCCTCCCTCTCTCTCTCTCTCACCCCCTCCCTGTCTCCCTCTTTCTTCCACCTCCCCTCTGTCCTCCCTCTCTCACTTCTCCCTCCCTCTCTCTCTTCCTCCCCCTTTCCCCTCTCTCCTCCTGCTCTCTCTCCCTCCCCTCTCCCTTTCCCTCTATCTATCTCTCCCTCTTTCTTCCACGCCCCCTCCCTCTCTCGCTCCTCCCCTCTCTCCCTTTATCTTCAACCTCCCCTCTCTCTCCCTCTCTCCTTCCCCTCTCTCCTCCCTCTCTCTCTTCCTCCCCCTTTCCTCTCTCTCCTCCTGCTCTCTCTCCCTCCCCTCTCCCTTTCTCTCTATCTATCTGTCCCTCTTTCTTCCACGCCCCCTCCCTCTCTCGCTCCTCCCCTCTCTCCCTTTATCTTCAACCTCCCCTCTCTCTCCCTCTCTCCTTCCCCTCTCTCCCTCCCTCTCTCTCTTCCTCCCCCTTTCCCCTCTCTCCTCCTGCTTTCTCTCCCTCCCCTCTCCCTTTCTCTCTATTTATCTCTCCCTCTTTCTTCCACGCCCCACTCCCTCTCTCGCTCCTCCCCTCTCTCCCTTTATCTTCAACCTCCCCTCTCTCTCCCTCTCTCCTTCCCCTCTCTCCTCCCTCTCCCTTTCCTCTCTCTCCTCCTGCTCTCTCTCCCTCCCCTCTCCCTTTCCCTCTATCTATCTCTCCCTCTTTCTTCCATGCCCCCCTCCCTCTCTCGCTCCTCCCCTCTCTCCCTTTATCTTCAACCTCCCCTCTCTCTCCCTCTCTCCTTCCCCTCTCTCCTCCCTCTCTCACTTCTCCCTCTCTCTCTCCTTCCTCCCTCTCTCTCTTCCTCCCCCTTTCCTCTCTCTCTCCTCCTGCTCTCTCTCCCTCCCCTCTCCCTTTCTCTCTATCTATCTCTCCCTCTTTCTTCCACGCCCCCCTCCCTCTCTCGCTCCTCCCCTCTCTCCCTTTATCTTCAACCTCCCCCTCTCTCCTTCCCCTCTCTCCTCCCTCTCTCACATCTCCCTCTCTCCTTCCTCCCTCTCTCTCTTCCTCCCCCTTTCCCCTCTCTCCTCCTGCTCTCTCTCCCTCCCCTCTCCCTGTCTCTCTATCTATCTCTCCCTCTTTCTTCCACGCCCCCCTCCCTCTCTCGCTCCTCCCCTCTCCCCCTTTATCTTCAACCTCCCCTCTCTCTCCCTCTCTCCTCCCCCTCTCTCCTCCCTCTCTCCCTGCAGACCTCTTGGTGATCTTGTATACTTCACACAGTGCACTATCGTCTCTTTAAAATCTGTAACTCAAACCCGCTCTCCCACATGAGTTATGGTGGCTGTCAGGGGCCAAACTTCACAGCACAGTTTACAGCAGGGCTCCTCCCTCATCACTCCACTGTAAATAATCACTGTTTCAGAAAAAGAGCCACTTCCAAATCAGGAGCTCAACATTATTTGGTTCATTGACAGTATAATGGCAAGAACTAAATACGGAACTATGGTGAGAATTTAAGAAGCCAAAAGTCTTTTAAAGATCCCATGACATGGTCCTTCTTGATGCTTTTATATGGCTCCTTAATGGTTTCCTAATACTGCGTGAAAAGTCCCTCAGTCGTCCAGGTAGAATCCATGATAACAGGAGAAGTTCAATTTGTCAACTGGACAAAGTTTGTTTGGTTGAAAACGTTTCGCCGCTCATCCGAGAGACTTCGTCAGCTCTAATAAGAATACTGGTAAGACACTTGCTTATATCTTGCTGTAGGGAGGAGCTACCTAGCTAACTACTTTCCGGAACTATCTCATTGGTTTCCGTCTTTTGTTTCTCTGGCGTCTAGCTAACCAGTCTTACCAGTATTCTAATTAGAGCTGACGAAGCCTCTCGGATGAGCGGCGAAACGTTTTCAACCAAACAAACTTTGTCCAGTTGACAAATTGAACTTCTCCTGTTATCACGTTCCCTAATACTGTAAATGAATCCTTCTTCAAAATCAAGACTCAGTGCATGAGAAAGACCAATGAACACAGTCAGAGTCAAAAATATGTCTCTGGAACGCTTTATTCTGAATGAATTTAAATTTTCTGTGTATTCTGTTTGGTAACTCAGTACTACTTCCTGTATTTTTGTACTTTCATTCACTATAACTTTTTTTTTCTCACTCAAAGTGACACTTAAAGGTGCATTGCGCAACTTCTCCGGAGGAGGATCCATCACCTGCTTGTCTCCATGGAGATGTTATTGCTTTGTCTAGAACAGGGGTCGGCAACATGCGGCTCTTTGATCCCTCTGATGCGGCTCAGTACAGCGGTCCCTTGTGTATCGTGGGGGCTACGTTGTAGAAATAACCCACAATAGACTAAATCCATAAAGTAGTCAGTTTTATATTGCGTGTATAAATATGCGTGTATTTCACAGTTCCTCTGACCGAGGCGCCTGGCGCCGCTGCGCTGTTGCGGGTTTTGTTGGGGAGAAAACTTGCAAACATACAGCACTTCAGAGCAGTGACGGACTGGGATCATCGGCCCTGGCAATTTACACCTACAAGCGGCCCCGTAGTCTGTGGAACGGGGGGGAGAGGTTCTACAGCTCTGCACCAAACACAGAACTGTAGTGAGAACGCATCCGTGCGCTCTCAGGACTGGTTCAGCCGCCTGGACTCCAGGTTCCACCAGTTCGTTTTGCGTAAACATTGCAGCTACTTCCCGATGCGCATTGACCACCCGGAGAAGTGTGCGCGCGGACACGTGGTCAAATCCGTAATAGAGCACGGCCTCGGCCCTTCTGGCATGTGCTCAAATGCCAGACCGCTCAGTCTTCAGAGTCACACTGCTCGTGATCGAACATTTAAATAAATTTGGCAAACTGAACACATTCTGTACAGGAGACACGGAGGAGAATGACTGACAAAGACAAAGGTCTACAGACCTTTAGCCAATCAGGATGCAGAACACAATACGCGTTGATCCACTATAAAAAAAATCAGCGAAACAGCGAGGGACCACTGTATTTAATTAAAATGTATTTTATTTTAGTTTGTTCATATTCAAAATGTAATTCTATGTCACAAAGGTTAAAAAAAAAGCCATTATATGCAGTGTTATTTCATTTTAAATTTCAAAAGGGTTTTGCGGCTCCCAGTGTTTTCTTTACTGTGTGAAACGGGTCCAAATGGCTCTTTGAGTGGTAAAGGTTGCCGACCCCTGGTCTAGAATGTTCCACGGTAGAGATTAAGCCTATCTATCTCAAGGGAGACAATGATAGGCTGCATGACAGGTCAGCTCTGTGGAGAGGCACCTCTGTTCACAGAGAGAATTATTGTGTTTTTGAGCAATAGAAACACCTGTAATGGATAAATACTAAATAGATGTGTTTAATGTCGTGGAAAATTACAGGCAAAGATAAAATAGGTATTTTAATGGTATTTTAATGTGCTTTGTTGTCCTTTTTGTATGATATTTATTGTTTTTTCTCATCTTGTTTTTAATGTTGTACAGCACTTTGGTCGGCTTTGGCTGTTGGAAGGTGCTATAGAAATAAAGTTTGATTGATTGATTGAAAGCAATAACATCTCCATGGAGATAAGGAGGTGACGGATCCGCCACCGGAAAAGCACCGGGAAAAACTGTACATCAATGCATCTTTAATTGATGTACTGTACAGTAAAATATTTAGCGCAGATACTAACCTACGAAAGGTCTGAGTTAGAAAAACATGAAATCCTGTCATTTGCACCTTTAAACTCCTCCCTGCCTCTGTTTTATCCTAGAGTGTGTCCTTGTGAGAAAAGCTGAGGCACAAATAGTGAAGCCTGCAGAGGAAGAGGAAGGAGACCTACCCCCAGAGGACACACACACACACACACACACACACACTGCTCAGTACTGTACTGTAAAGCATAAAACCCTGCTGCAGTGAAAATAACACAAATCACAGGAAGGAAATACAATAATATAATAACAGGTAATAACAACCTGAAACAAAAACTGGCTCAGAGGTCAGGGTCTCTTCTGTCAGCAGGAATAAGGAAAAATGAAATTACTTTTGTGACAATAGCTTCAGAAAGAGGTGCCATTTTTCGAAGCCAAAGATGTGATTGTTGTCAGTGGAAAAGACTTGAAGCCATTCAGTTAATATGGGGAGTTTGTGAAGCCAATCCCAAACAAATAATGATAAGTTTCAACATTTTGGGTATTTCTATCAATAACAGTGAAGCTCCCATGTGAACATATTTGAACAATTTGGAAAAAACACAAATTTAATAGCATATTTTCCGTATTTCGAATGCAAGTAGAAATGGTCACACTGGTCACATTTTTATACAGCGTTTTTCCACCAGCCCAAGTTACAGGCAGTGGAAGAGCTTTACATTAAGGCACCATTCACCCATTCATACATTCATTCAATCAGCACTGGAGAAAAGACTCCTGAACAGAGTAATACAAGAATCTCATGTACAGTGGTACCTCACCTTACGAATGACCCAACAAACGAAAATTCAAGTTACGAAACGCGAAATCTCAAAAATTCAAACAATGCGCTCAGCCACACACATTATACGCTTTTCTCAGACTGGATTTAAACTTTTCTCACATTTGTCTCTCGTTTAAACACTCAAACTTTCATAGATTTTCAACAAAATTATTAATAGTGAAGTGTGGGGGGAAGGGGGAGGGGGGAGAAGACTGCGCTCTGACACGTGTGATAGCGCAGCATGACCCGGCGCGGAGCTGACAGCAGGTCTAGACCAAGGTCTAAACATGGACTGGACCAGGACTAAACCAGGACTAAACCAGGACTAGACCAGGACTAGACCAGGTGGATTAAAGCAGCGAGGAGGGGAGTGCACGCAGTCTGAGTGTATGAACGCATGAACGAGACCCATGCAAGAGCCGCGGTGGACTAGACCTCCTCTAGACCCGACCAGGTCTAGAGGAGGTCTAGAGGAGCCGCGGTGGTCTGGACTAAACCAGGACTAAACCTGGACTAAACCAGGAGGAGCCGCGCTCTTGCATGGGTCTCGTTCATGCGTTCATGCGCTCAGACTGCGTGCAGTCTCCTCCTCGCTGCTTTAATCCACCTGGTCTAGTCCTGGTTTAGTCCTGGTTTAGTCCTGGTTTAGTCCTGGTTTAGTCCAGGTTTAGTCCTGGTCCAGTCCAGGTTTAGACCTTGGTCTAGACCTGCTGTCAGCTCCGCGCCAGGTCATGCTGCGCTATCACACGTGTCAGAGCGCAGTTTTCTCCCCCCTCCCGCTTCCCCCCCACACTTCACTGTTAATACATTTTGTTGAAAATCTATGAAAGTTTGAGTGTTTAAACGAGAGACAAATGTGAGAAACACAGAACACAATGTTACACTATAAAAAAAAGTTACACTATAAAAAATAAAAATAAAACTTGGATCGGGGCCTTGGAACGAATCAGGCTTTTTCCATTGAAATAGCTACTCAACTTACGAATTTTTCACGTTACGAAACCACTTCTGGAACGAATTAATTTCGTAAGGTGAGGTACCACTGTATTTCAGAACATGTCTGTCATGTCTTCCTTTCCTGTGTACAGAATTTTGGGTTTTTAACACCTATTAAAAGGTCCACAGTACAAGGTGATACAAAATCCATAGAAAAAAGTATGCAATTCTGTAATTAAACTGTAAATCTGATTTGTTTGAGCTTTACATTAAAGGTGCACAATGCAATTTGTTAGGTGCTTATTTCCATGTAGATGTTATTTCTTTGCCTGGAATGTTCTACAGTAGAACATTAAACATATCTGCCTTGCATTTGTTTGATTACAGGTGTTTTATAGCTCAAAATCAACTTAAAAACATGAATTCTAACCATGTGCAGGCTTGCCTCTCTATAGATCTGACCATTAACCTGTCTTCATTATGATTACCACCTTTATTTTCATACTGTGGAAGGCAAAAGAGTAATGCATCTATGGAGACAAGCAGGTGACAGACTATCCATAATGACTATACTTTTTGTAGTTTTATCATCAAAAACATCTCCACTCGATAAGGCCAAGTCCATTACAAAGAGATCACTATCTTTTAGCATGATCTGTTTCATGTGATACACCGTTTAGTAAAGTTATAACACGTGAACTCTAGAGTACCTGCTACTAGGGTCTCTCTGTGCGACCATTATGTCCACGCTGCGCCACCTGGTCGTTCCAGCATGGCTGCCTCTCCTCTGATCTTTACAAGAGATACTTGCATGCTTATTCAACACATGTTTTCTGGACTACACACGTTTCACTGAGAGGGCAACGCTCCAAACTGCAGTCAATGAACTCAGTGTTGAAGTACTAGGAGAGGCTGAGAACATGTGCACTGCCATTATCCCATTAGCGAGATTAGACTGGAGACTCCTCTGCACGAGAAGAAACAGCGCAAGAGCTCCAGACACTTCAGATTTCGTTAAACAGGAGTGCAGATGTTAGCTTCCTAATCGTTGGTGACATTTTCTCTGAATTAACATATTTTTCAAGGTGCTATATTACGCAACATTGACTCTTGTGAGTTCGTAGTCCTGCTAGAATGCTGTTACCTCAACATTTCTTTACTAATACTTTGAGAACTTGGTTTACTTTTTAAAAGGCTATTTTCTGATGTATGTTATACAGGGGGTCCTCGGGTTTCGACGGTCTCGGGTTACGACGTTTCGTGGTTACGAACGCGCCCCCATTAAAAAATATATATATATATTACGCGTCATTCCGTCTTTCACGGTTTAGCGTGGTAAGAGATGTAAACAAACGCGAACGGCGCACGGCGGAAGAATATGCTTTATTGTGGTTGTAGGGAGAAGAAGACGGCCTCGTGTGCGTGCCCAATGTGGGCGGAAGTACCTGATGTGGGCTCTGATCTGCTCCTATGAAAGCGGCAGTGATAACCAAGCAGCGTAGTGGTCTAATTATTGAGATGGAAAGGTTATTGGTGCTTTGGTTGGAAGATCAAAGTCAAAATCCGACTTACGACGAAATTCGGGTTACGGCGCATCTTAAGAACGGATCAACGTCGTAACCCGAGGACCCCCTGTAATGTTGTTTCCCAAAGCTGTGGACTCGAGTTATGTGACTTCGACTCGAGTCAGACTCGAGTCACGAATTTGATAACTTTAGACTCGACTCGACAAAATGTACAAACACTTGCAACTCGACTTGGACTTCAGTATCAATAACTCGTGACTTCACTTGGACTTAGGCCTTTTGACTTGTGATGACTTGCTACGTCCAATGAAAAAAAAAACTCTAAAAGTATGTTGATAAGGACCGCACTCTTTGTACTTGTGAATCTGCGAAAATGTATGCAAAGAGCATGTGCGCGCGGCTTGCACAACATCCAATCACAGTAGATCTACGTTGCTTTTATTCGACCGCATCCAAGGCAAATTGCCCAACAAATGATGCGGAAACAAGCATCCACGTGCCAGTTTGCAAAATGATGCCGAAGGTGATTTCATTTGGTTATAAAAACTACGAAGTTGTCAACAAAAAATGAAAGGCAATATGCAATATGGGACTCAAAATGACTCAAAACTTTGGACTCGACTTGAGACTTGTGAGCTTTGACTTCGGACTTGACTCGGCACTTGGATACTCTTGACACGGGACTTCACTCGGACTTGAGTGCAAAAGACTTAGACTTACTTGGGACTTGCTCAGCAATGACTTTGTCCCACCTCTGTTGTTTCCTGATCAAAACATACTTGGAGTTTTTTTATTTCATTCACACATGCTTGAGTAATCCTAGTTTATTATCTCCAAAGCTCAAAAAGTTCCGTTCCACTTGATCAAGTTAACAGCTCCTTTTACCTTTAGTTCAGTAGAGATTGGTCAATCCAAGTTTGAAACTATTCAAATGGTAAATGGTCACATTTTTATATAGCGTGTTTCCACTTTCAAGGCACTTAAACTATTTTATGACAGAACCACTCACACATTCATACACCAGTGTACGCAGAGACTGGATAAATTTCATCCGTGGGAGCAGGAATCACACCAGCCAACCTGCGGGTCAGTGGATCTGACCGCTCAACCAATGATGTTTATATCGAGAGCAGGATTCAAACTGCCAACCTTCAGATCAGTGGACCAAAGTTCTACCAACTGAGCTACTGTTACCCGTTGATTCTTGTGAAGGTCCTTTACGTTTGGGATTGTGTTATGGCAAAAATCTAAAACATTTCACTGAGCCTAATGTTAAACCAGTGGATATCTTCAGATGCCAATACCAGGAGTTCATTCAAAAGTATTCTGACTCGTTTTGATAAATGTGATAAATGTTTTTTTTTTTTCTTTCAGTGGTTTATCAGGCTGCTCCTCTTTGTTTACTTTTAAAAATATTTCAGTAATCCATCTCTGCGGACTTTTGCACTGTTGATACAAAAATATATTTTTTTAAAATAGCAGTGATAAAAGAAGAAATTCAATTTGTCAACTGGACAAAGTTTGTTTGGTCGAAAACGTTTCGCCGCTCATCCGAGAGGCTTCGTCAGCTCTAATTAGAATGCCGGTAAGACACTTGCTTATATCTTGCTGCAGGGAGGAGCTAACTAGCTAACTACTTTCCGAAACTATCTCATTGGTTTCAGTCTTTTGTTTCTCTGGCGTCTAGATTAGCATACCTATTCATCCCTACAACGACTGTTTTTCACACCTCTGGCCCTGACCTGGCTAGCCCTATTGTTCCCCTGTTTGCTTGATCTAGGCTTAAGAATGGAATTATAGATGGGAGACAAATTATGTCTGACTCCACCATTTCTGTTCAAAGAAGGATTCTCTTTTTTGACAAAAATAGCCTCTTTAACTCCCCTCTCGTCTTCTTTTATCATGGGTTCTACCTGGACGACTGAGGGACTCTTCACGCATTTAAATAGCAGTGGCTTTTTCAAGTTTTTTCTGTAGTGTTTGCTAATCTATGCATTGTGTCTCCATGGTAACAGCTGACCATTCCACCACAGAGATACATGTAGTACACCCCCAGCGCAATGTCACTCAATCAGTAATCAAGCTATTAAATTAGATTGTTTAATGAAATAGAACAGTGAAGTCTACTCATTTCTAAATGAGGGGAAAAGAGAGTTGCATGAGCCAGGATGACGTGATATTTGCAGACTAATTAGATCTGTATCGAACTTTCTTTTCTATTTGTTTGGTCTCTCTAGGACTGAAAATAGCACATCTGAACTATGCTAAATGTCACATACTAGCAGCAGCAGCAGCAGCAGCAGCAGCAGCAGCAGCAGCAGCAGTAGTAGCAGTAGTAGTAGTAGTAGTAGTAGTAGCAGTAGTAGTAGTAGTAGTAGTAGTAGCAGTAGTAGTAGTAGTAGTAGTAGCAGCAGTAGTAGTAGGAGCTGTAGTAGTAGTAGCAGTAAGAGCAGCAGTGGTAGTAGTAACAGTAGAAGTAGTATTAGTAGTAGCAGTAGCAGTAGTAATAATAATTTCCGTAGCAGTAGTAAAAATTTCCGTTGTGGATCAATAAAGTTTGTCTAAGTCTTATAGTAGCAGCAGGTGCAACAGTAGCAGCTGTAGTAATAGTAGTAGTAGTAGTAGTAGTAGTAGTAGTAGTAGTAGTAGTAGTAGTAGTAGTAGTAGTAGTAGTAGTAGTAGTAGTTAGGGGTGGGTATTGGCAAAGAAGTCACGATTCAATTCGAATCACGATTCATATGCCACGATGCGATACTATCACGATGCATCACGATACTTGAATTATTGCGATGCATTGCAATATATATTCGACATACTTCAGTGAAAATGTACAAAAAAAAAAAGAGGATAACTTAAATATCAGTGGCTGTGTATCTGGGTAGTGTCTTCAATTGATACAGAACTCTGAGCAACTCGATTCATAACTGAATTTATTGAATAACAAAAACAAATAAACCAAACCAATAACAATAAAAGTGCATAGGATTTTTTTTCTACAACAAAAAATGATGTTCAAACATTTGCCATTTTGGATACCCTTTCACAAAGAAAAAAGTGCATAGGATTTATAAAAAAAAATAAACTAATAATTTATTTATTGATTTATTCATTTATATTAAATATTAAATTATTAAATATTAAATTATTAATTAATAATAATCGATTTTTGGCATCAAGAATCGATGCAGTATATTGTGAAAGTTAGTATCGCAATGTTATTTTGCACACCCCTAGTAGTAGTAGCAGCAGCAGTAGTACTAGTAGTAGTAGCAGCAGCAGTAGTACTAGTAGTAGTAGCAGCAGCAGTAGTACTAGTAGTAGTAGCAGCTGTAGTAGTAGTAGTAGTAGTAGTAGTAGTAGTAGTAGTAGTAGTATTTTTGATCATGCCATAGCTGGTTACAACTTTTTTGTTTGGTGTCTGTGGGCTGAAAATACCACATCTGAAGTTTGTTAAATGTCACACAGCTTCATTATTACCTCTAGAGCGTAAAAATGTTGTCCTTCCACTTATTTCTTTGTCCAAACTCCCAGTGGAGCTAAACTTTATCTGCGTTGCCCTGTTTTCTTCCTCTCATCTGAAAACAAAGTTAAAATCTAGTGTAGAAGAACAGAACCACAACAGATTTGACAGTTTGGACTCAGGACTCAGACTCAGGACTCAGGTCTCTGGTGAAGTCCACATTCTCTCCATGTGAGGCCTACACCAAACCACCACAGTTTACGTTCAAGCGTACAAGCTCATCAATTTTGATTTTGAAAAGACACAAAAAGCAGCCTCAAGAATGCCATTTGAGCACTCCTTTCACGGCACATTTCCCATTTCACTGAAGGCCCTGGACGCATCACATCTTTCATGCAGTTTAAGCAGTTTAACACACCACTGAGCCCTGACCTCACATTTAGCATCACCATTAAAGGAACAGATCATGCCGCAGGCTAATATTGGAAAACCTGATCAAGTTTAAAGTGGAAGTAATTTTGTGTTATATTTGGAGATTTTCTGACGTTTACGGTGCCTTCCAGGAAAGTGGTACGTGGGATTTTCCCCCAAAATGCGTATATACTGTAAATATACTATGACTTTTGAATACAATTTAGTTTAAAAGTCATGTATTTCAGACTAAAGACTTGAAATGACTTGAATTGTACTCGTGGGCTCCTAACTTCAGACTTGCACCTCTGCTAATCAACGCAAAAAGTAGATTTGAGATAAACCATGTAAAAAACAGAAACAATGTAAAAAAAAAAAAAAAAAAAAAACGATACAGGTTAAATCTGACAACATTCTGTTATTAGAATATCAGAGACAAATGTTTACATTTCTTTAGCCTGCAGTTTAGCCTTAATTCATCTGAAACGCTCTGAGGTCGGAAATTGTAGTGTTAAAGATCCCATGACATGGTACTTCTTGATTCTTTTATATGGCTCCTTAATGGTTCCCTAATACTGTAAATGAATCCTTCTTCAAAATCAACACTCAGTGCATGAGAAACAGAGATAAGATGAGAAAGAGTAATTTTTCTCTCTCTGAACAGGCCATAATGGGCGTTGTTGCTTGAATGCAAATGAGGAGAAAAGAGATGGCCTATAGTAGAGGGTGGGGGCGTGGCCAAACTCTCCCCTCTCGGCTCTGAGTGCTCAGCTGATCCATTTCTGTGTTTTTGCACGGGGGGAGAGATTTAAAGCGTTCCATTGAAAAATAAACACATTTCCACAGAAAATAAAATTAAACCACTGCTGTTCAAAGGTCCAGAGGCTCAGATAAAGGACTTCCGAGCCTAGAAACACTCGGACGTGCTTCCAGGCAAATAAAAAAATGCATTTCGCATTGCCTAGCGCATTCGCAGTCCAAACTCTCTGGGCGTGATTTACAGAGACGCTGAGTACAGACAGACGGGGGTGGAACTGCATTTGCATTTCTTTTTTAGATCTGACGTTAATAAGGTGCCTTGTTCAAAATCGCCCGTTTGAGCTCCGATTTTTTCTAACGCAGAAAAGGATCGCAAATGCTCAGTTTAGACATTTCGCAACTTTTAACCATGGGGGGGGGCTAAACAGGGTAGGGGAGCTCACATTAACGTTCAAAAACCTCAAAAAGTGAAAAATTCATGCCATGGGACCTTTAAAGTGAGAAATAACCAACCTCCCAGTGTCTAGAACACAGCAAAAGACCAAACTAATGTTCTCCAGAAGAAATGGAGAGTTTTGGGCCATTGGTTCCGTTAAACAACGGAAATGCTGATTGTTACTTGAGCAATAAAAATGCAAGTTATGGAATACATTTGTAACAGATGAAGTTAATGCCATACTGTGAAACATTCTTGGAAAAACAATAGCATCTCCATGGAGATGAGCGGTTTAGAGTAGATCGTTACATAGTGCACCTTTAAATCAGGCAGAAAATTGAACTTTTAAGACCTAGAATTAAAATGGAAGATTATGAAGTGTAATAATACCATACTGTGAAACATTCTTTGAAAACCAATAACATCCCCATACAGTCAAACAGACGGCAGATTATCTACCAGAAAAGTTCCATAGTGCTTCTTTAACACCCCTAATCGCTGTTGGAGGGATGTTAAGACTTTTACTGGTCTATACTGTATATAACACTCCCACACGTATGTTCTGTGTCAGGACAGTTATGTGAAGCTCCTGTTTACACATGTTTAAGGAGTCTTCTAAACACCGCAAGATTCATCTCATTCAACTTTTAAAACCTCACACACACAAAGGGGCTGAGGCTGAGGCTGGGTCTGGGGCTGGGTCTGAGGCTGGGTCTGGGTCTGGGGCTGGGTCTGAGGCTGGGTCTGGGGCTGGGTCTGAGTCTGGGTCAGGGTCTGAGCTCTAAGCCCACCCAAGATCACAGAGGGACGCTCAGATTCTGTCTCTACACCACTACACATCATGCAGTTCAGGTGCTATAGAACAAAAACAGGGTTAAAGGTGCACTGTGTAACTTTTTGGTTTTGGATCTGTGATCCTGATTGTTTGTGTGGACATGTCAATGCTCTGCGTAAAATGTTCCACAGTATTAAACAGCTCTATGTTTAATTTATTCGATTACTGGTGGTTTTATAGCTAAACAAATACCTAGAAAAACAGGCACTCTGAGTGGGGTTGGCTCTCCACAGATCTGACCTGTACCTTGGACTGGTTTGGTCTCCATGAAGGTAGAAAGGTTACACAATGCACTGTTTATTATTTCTCATGTTTGCATTATGACCCACTCTGCTGTTTGTCGGTCTAGTTAGAAAATTTGGTAGGATTTAAAGGAAAAGTAACGTTTTTTTTTACAATCTGAGCCTTCTTTCGGCAATAAAACAAGTAGTTTTACTCACCCATAGCAGTTTGGTGTCACTTTGAGCAGTTTCGTAGAAGTTATGTTGTAGCGTATCCGTTAACTTGAGTGCTCGGGGCATTACTTTGCGGTCTCCAAATAACACAAACTTTAGCACTTTTCAAATCATAGAAGCCCGATATCTTAGTCTACGATTTCGTTTGGAGCAAAAGTGGCCTGTAATCCGAGATTTAGCCATAGTTTCGAGTAGATGAGGAGGCCAGTGCGCATGTGCGGAGTGTGCTCTCAGCTCCCGGGACCCAAACATGAAACGCAAAGCTGTAAACTATGGATAAATCTCGGATTACAGGCCACTTTTGCTTCAAACGAAATCGTAGACTAAGATATCGGGCTTCTATGATTTGAAAAGTGCTAAAGTTTGTGCTATTTGGAGCCCGCACGGGGCATATTACATGCTTGGGGAATATATTATATGCCCCGAGCTATGGCTAGAAGTTGCGCTAGGCTAACCGCAAATCTAAAACATCTCTGGAAGTGCTCCATATGACACCAAAGTGCTATGGGTGAGTAAAACAACTTGTTTTATTACAGAAATAAGGCTCAAATTGTAAAAAAAAACGTTACTTTTCCTTTAAAGGATCATAAAGGTGTACTATGTAACTTTTCTTGTGGATGGTCTGATCTATCTCTACGGGGACAAGTTTATAATTTTGTGGGATCTATGTGCATATAATTAGGCATACAGAAAAGGGGCATAATGGAACTTATTTCCATGGAGACAATCTTATACTTTGTTATAATCAATGCAGATTTGACTGGCCTTAAAGATACACAATGTAACTTTTCTGATAAAAGGGTCTGCCACCTTCTTGTCTAGAAAATAATGCCTGGAACATTCCGCAGTATGGCATTAAACCAGTCTCCATGGAGACAAAGCAGTGACACCACCAAGCCAAATATATAGATCAGATGTGTGAAGAGGCACCACTATTCACAGTAAGAATGCATGTTTTTCAAGATAGTTTTGAGCTATAAAAATAACAATAAACAAGATAGATAAGTTTAATGCTGTACTGTGGAACATCCCAGACATAGCAATAATATCTCCATGGGGACAAACAGGTTTCAGACCACTCACCCACCATACCATTCCTTCACATTTAGCTCATCATATTCCTATTAAGAACTGCTTTCATATATATTTTACCTATCCCAGTAACTATGAGACAACATTTTACAGGTTGAGTGTCTTGCCCAAGGACTCAGTGTCAGAATGCATAGGAAATATTGAGAATAGAACCACCAATCTTCAGGTTTTAGCTACTGCTGTGCCCCCTAAGCTCTCACAAATTTGCAGCATTAAAATTGGCAGCGCTGGCATAAATTAAAGTACTTTTCCAACCTTTAAAAAACTGTAAAGCCAAGCTCCATATGTGTCCTGGAATCCGCAGTAATCCAGAGTCCACCACACGGATATAAGGAATTCCGCTGCAGACACAAGAACTACAGAAACGTATAAGGCGACATAACCATTTCCATTTGGGCTTTTATTACTTATATAAGACCTGCAGACACGACTGTAGCACAAAAGAGACACACGGAAAACTGTATGTGAAAAATGTTGAAAAATCAAGCAAGGATCACCAAACAGAGCCACCCAGAGGCAGAGGTGGGCAGTACACATTTACGTGTACTTTAGTAACTTTTCAAACGTCCTATATTACGCAAAATGGATTCTTGTGATCTTTTAGTCATGTTATAATGTTGTTACCTCCTCAAAAACAGACCTGGAGTATTGCTTCATTCATACATGTCTGAGTAATTCTTTATTATTAGTCTGTCTAAATCTCCAAAGCTCAACATGCCCTGTTTCACCTTGTGATGTCATGAAGTTTTCAAGTTAACAGCTACCTTTTACTTTATGTTCACAGGGCTCTCAAGAGAGTGTGACACACGCAATTCGACGTGTTCACACGCTCACACGCCACACATGGTATTTCTCACGCTGAAATTTTTTAAAGCAATTCAAAACTGTAGCCACTGTTCACAGCGCTTCTGTGCCCAGAAAATCGGTAAGTTAATGCAGGCACCACGCGTTTTCAGCGAAAAAAATTCACTCGCACACCAGTACTGGAGTTGAGCGATCAGCTGTGAGGCCGATCGCTCACAGCTGTGCGCGAGCCGCGTGAATGTTTACGCGGCATTTCCAAGAGAAGAAGAATCCTTAACTTGCTACGTTAATGCTACGTAAGAAGAAACTCTCGTCTCGGGACACGGGATAAGTTCGGGATATGTCCTTTTCTCCGGAGCTCCGGATTATTAAAGACCGTGACACGTGCATACATGGATACGAGTGACCGCGTTTTTATGGGTGAGTCATATCAGATTATTATTATTATTACTATTTCGGCACTAAACCAGAACTAAACCAGGACTAAACCAGGAATAAACCAGAACTAAACCAGGACTAAACCAGGTCTAAATCAGGACTAAACCAGAACTAAACCAGGACTAGACCAGGACTAAACCAGGACCTAGCCAGGACCTAGCCAGGACTAAACCAGGACTAAACCAGAACTAAACCAGGACTAGACCAGGACTAAACCAGGACCTAGCCAGGACTAAACCAGGACTAAACCAGGACTAAACCAAGACTAAACCAAGACTGTGTGTGATAACATATTATCCTGTGCATTATTGAATGATAATATGGACTTAGTTATAAAAGCATTTCCATATTAACAAAGTACCTTCTAATTCTGCCCTGCCCCCCCCCCCACTCCTCAGAAATCTCACTCCTAGCAATCTTCAAAACTTGAGAGCCCTGTGTTCAGTACAGAGCTGAAATTATCCAAATGTTTCTAGTGAAGGTGTGTAGACTATAATATCACAGCAGAGCACTTCCTGTATTACCACATGACATCACAAAGTGGGACAGAGTGTTTTTCGTTTGGGAGAAGAACTGGGGTGAGTCACATTTTGCTAAAAACATGGGGGAAATCAGGTACAGGGCCTTTAAAACACATGGATTTGTGGAAAATGTTTATGCTTTTTGTCTCAAATTATAAATACAATGTTGCATCCAGACACATTACAAAAAGCTAGATTGCAAAACTTTCTGGTGGCAGGTCTGTCAGCCGCTTGTCTCCATGGAGATATTATTTCTTTGTCTAGAATGTTCCACAGTAGAGATGAAACCCATCTATCTCAAAGGAGACAACTATAGGCTACATTACAGGTCAGATCTGTGGAGACATAACCCTATTCGCAGAGAGAATGATTGTATTTTTGAGCAACAGAAACACCCATAATGAACTGACAGATATGTTAAACAATGTCAAACTGTAGAACATTCCAGACAAAGCAATAACATCTCCATGGAAACGAGCAGGTGACAGACCCTGCACCAGAAATGCTGCACCTTTAACTTACTCTTACTTGAGTAGTAGTTTTCCCAAATGCTTTTTTTTACTTTTACTTATTTTCCTGGAGTACTACTACTACTAAGTAACAGTGCTTCTACTTTAGTACATTTGTGGTTGTACCGTCCCCACCTCTGCGTAACCACGTCCGCTCCATGTGTGCGGACTGGGGTTTTCCACGTGTTTATTAAACCGTTTTACGATGTTGACGAAAACCTAACCTGAGGGAGAACAGACGTACTCCTGTTTGCGCAGACTTAACACCTACAAACATCAGACATGTAAGGCTTCAAGGTGTCAGTTATGATTATGGCTCAGGTGTTTAAACCAGATGCCCTCCCTGACATTGCACTGTCTATAGACCTTTTTCACAACGGTCAGGAGCAGAGGTGTGGACTCGAGTTATGTGACTTCGACTCGAGTCACGAATTTGATAACTTTAGACTCGACTCGACAAAATGTACAAACACTTGCAACTCGACTTGGACTTCAATATCAATAACTCGTGACTTCACTTGGACTTAGGCCTTTTGACTTGTGATGACTTGCTACGTCCAATGAAAAAAAAAACTAAAAGTATGTTGATAAGGACCGCACTCATTGTACTTGTTGTACTTGTGAATCTGCAAAAATGTATGCAAAGAGCGTGTGCGCGCGGCTTGCACAACATCCAATCACAGTAGATCTACGTTGCTTTTATTCGACCGCATCCAAGGCAAATTGCCCAACAAATGATGCGGAAACAAGCATCCACGCTCCAGTTTGCAAAATGATGCCGAAGGTGATTTCGTTTGGTTATAAAAACTACGAAGTTGTCAACAAAAAACGAACCGCAATATGCAGAACGTGCGGGTCAAAGATTACAGACGGAGCTTCCACAACGTCCAGTTTTGTTCGGCACCTGAAGCTGCACAAAGACTGAAATCACTGTCATAAGTTTTCAGACCTTTTTGTTCAGTATTTAGTAGAAACACCGCTTTGAGCTAATACAACCATGAGACTTTTGGGGAATATTATAACATGTTTTTCACACCTGGATCCTTTCATTTTTTTCTAATGTTATTTGATATGGTGTAAAAAGGTAAAATGAATACAGATCTTGCAAACATTATATGATTTGTAGAAATTTTATTTATTTGTAAAGGGGACCCGAAATGACTCGAAACTAAAATGCTAGGACTTTGGACTCGACTTGAGACTTGTGAGCTTTGACTTCGGACTTGACTCGGCACTTGGATACTCTTGACTCGGGACTTCACTCGGACTTGAGTGCAAAAGACTTAGACTTACTTGGGACTTGCCCAGCAATGACTTTGTCCCACCTCTGGTCAGGAGTAGAGCTGCGGAACTTACAATGAATGGGTTAATATGGCAAAATGTCTTGCCTATTCTCAACCAGCAGAACTACTGAGCAAAAGTAACTTTATAGTATCCTAGAGATATCTAGTATTCAAACTGTACAATCTATCTACCCTAATATCGACATAATGAAATCAATTTTTAATTTTAATTCTAGAATCAGTGAACAAGTTACTTATGTTTCATTTATTACCATATCATTCGTTTTGCTCAGTAGTTCACAAATGCTCGTCGTTGTTCGCCTTTAAAGGTCCCATGACATGGTACTTCTTGATGCTTTTATATGGCTCCTTAATGGTTCCCTAATACTGTAAATGAATCCTTCTCCAAAATCAAGAATCAGTGCATGAGAAACAGAGATAAGATGAGAAAGAGTAATTTTTCTCTCTCTGAACATTCTGGGCGTTGTTGCTTGAATGCAAATGAGGAGGACAGAGATGGCCTATAGTAGAGGGTGGGGGCGTGGCCAAACTCTCCGCTCTCAGCTCTCAGCTGTGCCCTTTGATCCATTTCCGTGTTTTTGCACGGGGGGAGAGATTTGAAGTGTTCCATTGAAAAATAAACACATTTCCACAGAAAATAAAATTAAACCACTGCTGTTCAAAGGTCCAGAGGCTCAGATAAAGGACTTCCGAGCCTAGAAACACTCGGACGTGCCTCCAGGCAAATAAAAAAATGCATTTCGCATTGCCTAGCGCATTCGCGGTCCAAACTCTCTGGGCGTGATTTACAGAGACGCTGAGTACAGACAGACGGGGGTGGAATTGCATTTTTCGATCTGACGTCAATAAGGTGCCTTGTTCAGAATCGCCCGTTTGAGCTGTGTTTTTTTCTAACGCAGAAAAGGATCGCAAATGCTCAGTTTAGACATTTCGCAACTTTTAACCATGGGGGGGGCTAAACAGGGTAGGGGAGCTCACATTAACATTCAAAAACCTCAGAAAGTGAAAATTTCATGCCATGGGACCTTTAAGCTTTCATCTTTCTTCCCTTGATAGTTGTGGATAAATTCTTCACGAAGAATATTTATCCTTTATGGACCTTGTTGGTTGAAAATTTGGTGATGGGGCAGATTTATTAAGCTGGTGAAGAATACGTGAGACATTTCCAGACATTTTGTCACAGAAAACCATTAACAGGATGTTCCGCAACCCTACAGAGCGGGACTTCTGGCCGATGATGAAAAAAGCCTACTTATTTGCACTGTCTCCTTCTCCAGAACTCAAAACTGCCCCTCCGTAGTGATGTGAGTAGGTGGTGATCCGCTAAGTGCTCCTCTGGGTTTTCAAAAGTCCATTCACTTTTAATGCATTTGAGCTCTGTGTCTATTTAGTTTACTTTTTTGGGTTTGGTATGATACATTTTTTAGCCATTACACCTTTTGTTTGCCATGCAGCACTTTGGAAACTGCTTTGCCTGTCAAATGTGCCATATAAATAAAGTAGAGTTAGATTTGAATTGAAGCTAGCAGCTAATATCTCAATTAAAATGCTTTATTTTCCACTGTGCCAGTATAAACTCTGTCCTTGCAACCTCTTCAGGCAACCATACAGTTTTTGTGTGTGGGGGTTTTGTGTTATGAAATTAAAGATGCACTAGGTGGCTTTTCTGGCATAGCAAAAGGAGAAATTCAATTTGTCAACTGGACAAAAGTTTATAAAGTTTATAAATAAACTTGGACTCTACCTGGACAACTGAGGGATTCTACACTTTTCTGCTTTCCTACACTTGTTTTGCCTGGAATGTTCAACAGTATGGCACTAAAGGTTTATATATCCATGGAGACAAGCAGGCGGAGCAACCAGGCCAAGTTCAGATCAGGTCAGATCTGTGGAGAGGCGATCCCGCTCACAGTAAGGATATTTTTGCAAGGAAAGCACCTGTAATTGAATAAATGCAAGATAGATAATTTGAATGTCACACTGCGGAATATTCCAAGCAAAGTGGTAACATTTCCATGGGGACAAGCAGATGGCACACTCTTCACCAGAAAAGCTACATAGCACACCTTTAAAGGAAAAGTAAC
This sequence comes from Paratrypauchen microcephalus, assembly GCA_036785185.1. Classification (NCBI taxonomy): domain Eukaryota; kingdom Metazoa; phylum Chordata; class Actinopteri; order Gobiiformes; family Gobiidae; genus Paratrypauchen; species Paratrypauchen microcephalus. The sequence continues at coordinate 1,842,231 of JAVJIX010000133.1, forward strand.
GTTTTTTTTACAATTAGAGCCTTATTTCGGTAATAAAACAAGTTGTTTTACTCACCCATAGCATTTTGGTGTCATATGGAGGATTTCCGGAGATGTTTTAGATTAGCGTTAGGCTAACACCATTAGCCTAGCGCGACTTATACCCATAGCTCGGGGCATTCCCCGAGCATGTAATATGCCCCGTGCGGTTTCCAAATAACACAAACTTTAGCACTTTTCAAATCATAGAAGCTCGATGTCTTTAGTCTACGATTTCGTTTGGTCAAAAGTGCCTTGTAATCCGAGATTTAGCCAGTTTCGAGTAGATGAGGACGCCAGTGCGCATGCGCGGAGTGTGCTCTCAGCTCCAGGGACCCAAACATGGAACGCAAAGCTGTAAACTATGGATAAATCTCGGATTACAGGCCACTTTTGATTCAAACGAAATCGTAGAGTAAGACATCGAGCTTCTATGATTTGAAAAGTGCTATAAAGTTTGTGTTATTTGGAGCCCGCACGGGGCATATTACATGCTCGGGGAATGCCCCGAGCTATGGCTATAAGTCGCGCTGGGCTAACGGCGTTAGCCTAACGCTAATCTAAAACATCTCCGGAAATGCTCCATATGACACCAAAGTGATATGGGTGAGTAAAACAACTTTTTTTATTACCGAAATAAGGCTCAAATAGTAAAAAAAACGTTACTTTTCCTTTAACCCTCCGGTCGTGTTCGCCTCCAGCCCCCTACTTTAGTGTTCCCGGTCAAAATTGACCGGTCTGTTTTAAATGCTCTTAAATTAGCACAAAACATTTTTTTTCAACACCAATTTTTTTATTAAACATTCTTTAGTTGAGAACAATGTTTCAAAGTAGTGTCTAACAACAATTTATAGAAGTAAACATTAAATAACATCAGTGAAAATACAATTGGGCACTGAAAATGAACTACAAAATGAACATATAATACAAAAAGTAAATGGAAAACCAAACACCAAACTCAACAGGGTGTGTGTGTGTGTGTGTGTGTGTGTGTGTGTGTGTGTGTGTGTGTGTGTGTGTGTGTTTTCATGCACATGAGTGGCATGTGACACTCAGGTCAGAGTGAGCCTTGAAAACATAAGCATGACATTTGCAGCATGTCAGGCTCGTTTTGATGTCTCTAGGGGCACAGAGGCCACAACGCTTCCTTTTCTGCCCATGTCCTTGTTGGGGGAGAGCAGCCAGAGCTGGAGCTTGCCTGCTCCTAACCAGACTGGCGGAGGCTGGTGTGCGGGGAATGTGCTGGCGTCGCTGTATAAGACTTTGATCAGAGGAGTCACCAAAGCTTTCCCCAGCTCTGCGAGGAAGTCTCCTCTTGAAACTTTTCCCCTGATTCCAGGTTGGGTTGATTGCTGTCCACACCACATACGTGTTGAAAGCTGACACATCCAGGATGTTGTGGAACAGTGCCACAGGCCAGTGAGCCGTCATCCGCTTACAGGTGTATGTACCAGTAAGCTGCAATAAAGGAACAATAAATAATAAGAGATTAGGAACAATATTCAATCTGTCATACACAAAATGCTATGATTCACCTAGATAAAAATAAAATAAAATGCATGATGAGACTTTACATTACCTTATCAAGGCAGTCAATGCCTCCCTTGTTCTTGTTGTAGTCCTGGATCATGAGGGGCTTCCTGTCCTCTGTGGTGCTGACAGCGGCGTCTTTGTGTACTGTGCTCATCAGGATGACATTTCTGTTCTTCTTGGGAACGTATGACACAAGAGTGTGAGTGTCAGTGAATGCAAATTGTGATGAGAGTGCCTGTCTTCCTCTGGTCGATACCAGCGCAGGGGGAAGTTCGGGCTTGTTCTTCTTCACTGTCCCTACCATGGTGAGCTTTCTTTTCAGTAGCTCCTGACCAAGAGCATGTGATGTGAGGAAGTTGTCACATGTGATATTGTGCCCTTGGAGACCAGTTGTCATGTCCAGCACAACACGCATACCCTGGTTTGTATGTGTGTGTGTGTGTGTGTGTGTGTGTGTGTGTGTGTGTGTGTGTGTGTGAGAGTGTGTGTGTGTATGTGTGTGTGTGTGGGTGTGTGTGTGTGTGTGTGTGTGTGAGAGAGTGTGTGTGTGTGTGTGGGTGTGTGTGTGGTGTGAGTGTGAGTGTGAGTGTGAGTGTGTGTGTGTGTGTGTGTGTGTGTGTGAGGGCAGTGTGTATGGGGATGTTTTCCGTATGCTGAATGAATGTACTCTGGATACCCATTCATTTCCTATGGCGGTCACTTTTGACCGGGAACACCACAGGTGTAACAAGGTTGATTAAAACACTCAAAATTGAACGAAATAGGTGATCATCACTTTTATATGTTCAAGTACACAGTGTGGAGGATATCATAAGGTCTTGAGGTAATCAGATGAAAAACATAATATTTATGAATATTATAAGTTGTAAAACGGTCAGATTTGACCCGAACACGACAGGAGGGTTAAGACAGAATTCCTTATAGAGAGTCACCGCAAGCACAAAGTGCAGCTTAAACTTCAGGCCTGAGCTTTGGTCACACTCAGGCTTATTTATGTCATGGAACAAGTTGAGGCTTAAACTGGAGCTGGAGCTAGATTGAGCTAAGGATTTTAGGATAAGCCTGGACTTGTTAAGTGACTTCGATGGAATACCCCCTGATACTGAATGTACAATAAGAGAGTAGCTCTGTTTATACACAACACTAGACCCAATTTAATATAAAACACAATTGTATGCCATATATATAGTAGGAGGTCCCTGATCCAGCTTTCCATCAG